>CM056720.1:72677563-72856595 GCA_029844215.1 Przewalskia tangutica
GTGTAGTAGTGCTAGTGGAGTGGGGAAATTGTGCCAGTTGGGGTTGGATGTATAACCCCGCACGCGGATTTGAGCTTGGTAGCTGGCCTGCGTTAGAGGAGGAGATTTTTATTTGATTTAGCGGGGAATGTCTTCTTAGAATTTTACGCCAGAATATTCTCACGATTAGACCTAAATGTTAATAAAGCGCCTTGTGGCGCTTATAGGTTGAAGTACTCGCGTGTGGCGCGATCTAACTTGGCTTAGGAGTAGCCAGAAGCGTTTGGAAGTACTTGGGCGTTTTGCTATTAGTCGATACTGCGTCGCGAGGGTATGTGAACCTCTTCCTATCTCTTAGCATGATATATGTGAACTGTAGAAATGCGGTAGCGTCACGTGT
The DNA here is from genome assembly GCA_029844215.1 of Przewalskia tangutica. Taxonomy (NCBI): domain Eukaryota; kingdom Viridiplantae; phylum Streptophyta; class Magnoliopsida; order Solanales; family Solanaceae; genus Przewalskia; species Przewalskia tangutica. Next base: position 72,677,943 of record CM056720.1, read on the forward strand.
GCTAAGCGTATTTGATTGATTTAAAACATAAAGTGTTATAACGGCTTTATGGGAAGTTGATTATAACGACTTTATGTTGGTAAGAAAATACTTGTGGTCTTTAAAAGGTAATTGATTTGAACTATAAGCGACATTATGTGTTAATAAAGAACTTGAAGTATTTCAAAGATTTTGAATCATTTTGAAAGAAGAAGTAATACTTGGTTTTGAAAAACTTAAGAGTTATACTAGCTTTATGGGAAGTTAGGTATAACGGCTTAAGAATGTTTCTTGATTTGAATCGAGTGTGTATCGACAAACCCTGCGGCGTTAATAAAAGAAATGTTTGACTAATTAAGTATTATTAAAACCGATAGAAACTCCATCTGCATAGAAAGCTAAGATGAGACAAAATGATATTTCTAGATCACAACTTTGTAATAAGATTGTATAAACGAATATCTACTCACATATAAGACTTATGTTTCTCGGATTGTTTAAAAGAGAATTATATTCTTAAATGAATAAGACTATGAACTCTGAAACCTTTCTAAAATAAGAAGCGTGAGCATTTGAAATTAGGCAAACTTGGGCGTTTGGAAAATAACGTTGTTACTTGATTTTACAAAGGTAAGTGTTTTAGTTTATTTAAAAAGAGCTGATCACTCTATTTTATACTCACGGGTATTGTGTGACTTATGTGAACAACGGATCTTTTAAAAGATTTAATGTATGAAGTACTTTAGGGGTAGATACGAACTTGTTAACTTAAAGTACACTTGTGTGAATAACGATTGTCTTTGGTTTGAGATAGCCTTGTAAATACTTTCTTGTTGATGTGATAAGTGAAAATGTTAGGAGGCTACGTGTGTTGGTATCTTGTGTGATCGTGATGTAAAGGGGTCGTTCTTGTTGTGCTTACGTTGTTAAGCGTTAAGCAGATTGTATATTATTGTATCACATACCGGCACGACTTATTATCACGAGGCTTGCCACGTGATGCGGGTCTTTCGGCCTATGCGGTCCTGTGACTATGCGGAGTCACGGTAGCTCGAGGATTGATCATTAGGGTGTTTAGCACGATCGCGGGGATTCCATGCGATGCATTGAGACTATCGCGGTCTTTTGAGACTATGCGGGTTGCGGGAGCCTGGCGGATCTGAGGTTGGCGCGCCGATCGAAGGTATACCTCGGGTGATGCAGGACCATGATTGAGAATACCTGCATGCGGGTCGTGTGTGACCTATGCGGGTGCGAGAGTTCGAGGATAGGCAGCGCGTGATATTGGCGAGTGGCGGCTTCGATCATGTGGTGCGGTGCAGAAAGACCTCGGGATACGATTTGTAGTATTTTTGAGTGCGTGGGTCTTAGTAGTCGGCTATGCCTTCGTACTTGCCGTGCAGTTTTATTGTGATAACTTTGAGGCGTGAGTCACGACACATATTTGCTTATTTGTTGTGAGCGTAGTTTGCTTATCATACATGTCTCTGCTTTATAGACTATTATGATTTCATTTCTGATATTTTTTTGTTTCACATACTCGGTACTGTTATCTTGACCTCGCCTTGAGTGCGTTAAATCTGTGAGTTGAAGTGCATGATCGTTGATCCTAGCTCTCGGGTCTGATTCAGCGTTAGGAAGCTCAGTTTCTCGGAGAGCTTATCGATGTTATAGTCCACTATGCGTAGTAAGTGTTTACATTCGGGGTTTGGCGGGACCACGTCGCCATGGTTTATCATATCATTCGTAAGTGCATGTCTTGTTGTGGGAAGGTGTGTAAAAAGTTAAAGCGTTCGTATTGAAAAAGTTGTCATTTATATATATCTTAGAAAGCGAAGTTTTCTCAGTTATTGTTTCATATTTCATAATATGTCTTGTATCGTTTATGTTCGTGATTACTGCGATGTTGTATCAACTAGGAGTGCGGGGTGAGCACGATCCACGGGCAGAATGGAGTCGTGACAAAAGTAGTATCGAGCGATTAATCCTCGGAAAGTGTCTGCAGGCCAGTATCCGATGAAGTCTTGATTATCGGTGTGTTGTGCACCAGCAATGTCGAGGAGGCTATAGGATATTTTAGGATTGGTTTCTATTAACTTCTCGCTCCGAGATCGTGCCTTAGAGGCTGTGTTGTAAGTTGGACCTAACGTATTTCTTTCCCTTACGGGTATGCCTCGGCGTGAGGCCGAACCCGGGGAGGGCAAGCGGCCGAGGAGGCTGGTAGAAGTCTGAGAGGAATTGCGTGGGCACGAGCCCGTCATCACACAGGTGGTGCTTCGTTCGGGGAGTTTTGCGGCGTCGCTAGCGCCGTGAGTTTAATCTGGCGGCGGTTCCTCTGCGGCGTGACATTTGAACGCCGGTTCCACGGCCAGAACTTGAGAATTTAGATTGCAAAGCGACCACGATACTAGTATAGATTTGGCTACGGAAGAGTATCTGCGATGTCTGCGGTCTTGAGGACTCTCAAGAGGTTGTGCGAGTAATTCTTGATTGGGCTTGAGCATGGCACAGTATGCGGGCTTATCTTGTGGCCAGAAAGCGTAGAGATCGGCAGGTTAACGAAGGGCAGAGGAGGGCGAGCGGCGAGTCGCTTTGGTAACTTTGAGTGAAGTCGCCTCACGGCCAATTTGATATGCACCTCACTTGATCACGGGAGTTGAGTGAGAACTCGGGGCTTAGGTTGTGATGTGGCGACGTCGTCCAGGGAATGTCGTCTTTGGTTGGTCTTGTTGTACTGCGGCCGTCGACCGTGTCGAGTGTCCTTGTAGGAGGACTTAGCCTTGAGTTGGTGGGTAGTTAAGTCATCTTGTAGCTATCGCTACTGAGGCGGGTTTGATTTGAGCGACTAAGGGGAGTGGCGGTGGATATAGATATATCTTTAACCTCTAGAGATCGGTATGTGTGATAAGGTGAGTATACCTTAAGTCTTTATGTTACGATACGGTGTGTTAGTCGTGATTAGATCATGGTTGTTTAGCAGGAGTAAGATTTTGGGGATAGAGAAGGTGTGAGCCTTAGAGGCAATGCGTAGAGACCTTAGAGGTGAGGCCATCTCGAGAAAGGTGTAGTGTTATGTTTGACCCTTATCGGAAGTGCATAGTGCACGTGAGTTATGTTTGGGATAGGTCCTAGTGAGTGTGGAGATGAAAGGGGTAGTTGAGCTAAGAAGGCGCTGGGTTTTGAGCGTGATTTGTGAGATTGTTAGAATCGGGAGCTAGTATTGTGCGCATTCTTGGGTCGGGTTGAGGCAGCGTTGCTGGTCCAGCGGTAGGTTTGGTGGTGGGAGTCGGGTTGTGGTGGTCGCCTTGTGTTAGGAGTTGTAGGTGTTAGGTGAGTTTAGTTAACAGTGCGAGTTACGTGGATGCGTTCGACCGTTGGTCGGGTCGATGGGGCGCCCATCGTGTTAACTTCGATCGGGGCCGTTTACTGTTGTGTTGAGTTATCGAAAGGTTGTAGGCTGCGGGGTGCCTACTTCGCATATAATGAGACAGTGGAGCCAGGGTAGAAATTATTGTTGTTCTGGAAGTTTTGCCAAGCGTGTGTTAAGAACTGGTGAGTCTCGAGAATCGCGTTAGCCCTCGGGCGATGTTTGAATTTGAGGATAGTTGTGGGGATTGTTGTCTCTGTGGAGGTAGTGTTTAAGCTACCATTTCGGTGTTCGGATGTCGCCTTTTGAAGCCTTGTAGGGCGGAAGTGTAAGTTGGTCGTGGTTCGATGTTGTGAGGTTGGATAGTTGGTTGAGCTTGTTCCGGTGTAGTTAGGGTGTGACGAGTTTTTGTATAACAAAGGCTTGCCGTGTTACTTTGAGCCCTTTTGTGTTCATGTGAAGGATAGGCGGGTTGCCTATATGTTAGCTTTCTTGGTCCGACTTAGGAAGCGATCGTCCGATCTTTCGTATTATTATGTTCGGGAAAGTATCGGAATCCGTCAGTGTTCCGATTAATGATGACCACGTTAGGGATAGTAACCCGAGTTTTGAAGCGAAGCCGTATCGAATGTGGTAAGAAGTTCAGTGTCACGACATCCTCGGGGATCGCGTGCGGCCGGTACCGTTTGTTGAATTAAATCGGAACAAGGCTCGCGACAAAGTGACAAAGTGGTACCATTTGTTGGAGTCGCTGAGAAGGTTAATACCTCGGGTAAAGTGACAAAGTGGTATCTACGACGAGTAAAGAGAGAAGCGAGCATGTATGGCGACGTAGGTGTGATCATTTCTTTTGTAAAGAGAAGGTCACGAAGGAAGTATATTTTAGACCGGTGAGAAGTGTTTTGTGGTGATGATTAGAGGTGTTTCTCGTGGACTTTGATGTAAGCATTTTGCGGCGGATGGTTACGTGGCGGTATGGCGGATTGTTCTAGTAAGTATAGTAGTGAAGACTATCTTTGGCGCGTTTGTTTGAGACTTAGAAAGAACATTGGGGCCGAATGTTTCTAAGGAGGGAGAATGTTATACCGTATTTCGGTATGTGCGTGGGGCGTGCGTAGAAAATTTGAAACTTTTGATTTGGCTTGGCGAATTAAACTTTGTTCCTGACGCGTTAAGTCGTTTTTTTGAAAGCGTTTTCCACGACTTCGTGGAAAAATTCCGGCTATGACATTTCTAATTTTTGCGGATTTTTCAGAAAGAAACATTTTGGACCAACAAGAGGCGACACTTGTCACCCTCTCATTGGACCTTGGGCGACGTATGGGCGATTTGGGCTTAAGGAGTAGGTAGGATATTTTGTGTTGGTTGGTGTGGTAGATGGATAAGGTGTACTTGGGTGAATCTTGGCCTTACAACTTGTGTAGCCAGCTCGATCTTGGCCATTGGTTGGCCTTCAGCAGCCTATAAATACCCATCCACTTTGAAGACTTATTCATCCGTTCCTAAATGTTCCTAAGTGTTAAAATCCTCCTCTCCCCTCTTGGTGACTCGTCCAAGGCCCTCTCCCCCTTTGAAAGGCCCCTTGGCGAGAGCCCTCTCCCACTCCTAGTAGTGTGGCGTGGGGTACCCTCCCCAGCCTAGTTGCTTTAGTATAATACCCCCTCTCTTGGTAGAAATACTCTCAAAAAGTATTGTTATAATGCCTAATTACCTTAGCCTTATACATTGTAGTATTCTGGGTTATACCTATCTGAAAAAGCCGGATATACTATTATACTTCCCGTCGATCACCAAATCGAAACCACTGGAAAATCTCCATGGTTTGTTGGAGTAGTATGTAGAAGTTGGTTAGAAGCTTCTAAGGGTAGTTTGGAGGCGGGTTGGAAGCGCGGAGTTAGAGCTAAGCGATTGCGGGATCGACTTTATACTTGGATAATTATGGGCTTATAGAGGTAAATATCTTGTCCCTCAATTGTAATTGGAAATTACATGTTGTTAGATTATAGTTGAAGTATGCTATATATAGTGCGAACATAGTTATCGGCAATGTCTTGCGACTTAAGCTGAATAAAACTTACGACAATGTCTTGCGACTTAAGCACGAATTTAAGAAGAATCTTGACTGTAATTACATAGGGCTGTATTACAGTAGACTTGTGTAGTAGTGCAGTGGGTAGAATTGTACGTTAGGGTTAGATGTATAACCACTCCCGCGGTTGGCTTGGTAGCGGCCTGCGTTAGAGGAGGAGATTTCTGTATCTTGCGGGGAGTGTCTTTGCGAATTTTACGTAGAATATTCTGCGATTAGACCTAAATGTTAATAAGCGCCTTGTGGCCTTATAGAGTTGAAGTACTCGTGTGGCGCGATCTACTTGGCTTAAGGAGTAGCGGCGTTTGGAAGTACTTGGGCGTTTTGCTATTAGTCGATACTGCGTCGCGGTATGTGAACCTCTTCCATCTCTTCTAGCATGATATATGTGAACTATGGCAAATGCGGTAGGCGTCGTGTGCTAAGCGTATTTGATTGATTTAAAGCATAAAGTGTTATAACGGCTTTATGGGAAGTTGGTTATAACGACTTTATGTTGGTAAGAAAATACTTGTGGTCTTTAAAGGTAATTGATTTGAACTATAGCGGCTTGTTATGTGTTAATAAAAGAACTTGAAGTATTTCAAAAGATGTTTGAATCATTTTGAAAGAAGAAGTAATACTTGGTTTTGAAAAACTTAAGAGTTATACTAGCTTTATGGGAAGTTAGGTATAGCGGCTTAGAATGTTTCTTGATTTGGAAATCGAATGTGTATCGACAAACCACTGCGAGCGTTAATAAAGGAAATGTTTTGACTAATTAAGTATTATTAAAACCGGTAGAAACTCCATACGCGTAGAAGCTAAGATGAGACAAAATGATATTTCTAGATCACGATTTCGTAATAAGATTGTTATAAACAAGAATATCACTACTCGCATATAAGACTTATGTTTCTCAGATTGTTTAAAGAGAATTATATTCTTAAATGAATAAGACTATGAACTCTGAAACCTTTCTAAAATAAGAAAGCGTGAACATTTGAAATTAGGCAAACTTGGGCGTTTGGAAAATAACGTTGTTACTTGATTTTACAAAGGTAAGTGTTTTAGTTTATTTAAAAAATGATCCTCTATTTTATACTACGGGTATTGTGTGACTTATGTGAAGCAACGGATCTTTTAAAAGATTTAATGTATGAAGTACTTTAGGGGTAGATACCAACTTGTTAACAAAGTACCTTGTGTGAATAACTTGATTGTCTTTGGTTTGAGATAGCGCATAAATACTTTCTTGTTGATGTGATAAGTGAAAATGTTAGGAGGCTACGTGTGTTAGTATCTTGTGTGATCGTGATGTAAGGGGTCATTCTTGTTGTGCTTCGTTGTTAAGCGTTAAGCGTTGTACTATTATTGTATCACATGCCTTTGACTTATTATAGGGCTTGCCACCGCGATCTGGTCTTTCGGCTATCACGGTCCTGCGTGACTATCGCAGTCACGGTAGCTCGGGATTGATCATTCGGGTGTTTGCTTTGATCTGGGGATTCCTATGCGGTGCTGTTGAGACTATGCGGTCTTTTGAGACTATGCGGGTTGCGGGAGCCTGGCGGATACCGAGGTTAGGCGCCCGATGCGGGGTATACCTCGGTGATGCAGGACCGTGATTAGAGAATACCTGCATGCGGAATTCGTGTGTGACCTATGCGGGCTGCGAGTTCGGGGATAAACGCGCATTGATATTGCGAGCGAGTGGCGGCCGATCATGTAGTGCGGTCTAGAAAGACCTCGGGATACGGTTGTAGTATTTTTGATGCGTAGGTCTTAGTAGTCGGCTATACCTTTACTTGCCCGTGCGGTTTTATTGTGATAACTTTGAGGCGTGAGTCACGACTTGACATATTTGCTTATTTGTTGTGAGCGTAGTTTGCTTATCATACATGTCTCTGCTTTATAGACTATTATGATTTCATTTCTGATATTTTTTGTTTCACATACTAAATTTATGTCTTGACCTCGCCCGGGGGTGCGTTCATCTTGCGAGTTGAGTACACGATCGTTGATCCCAGCTCTCGGGTCCAGATTTCAGCGTTAGGAAGCTCCGTTTCTCGGAGGCTTATCGATGGTATAGTCCCTGTCGTAGTAAGTGTTTACATTCGGGGTTTGGCGGGGCCTGTCCGTGGTTATCATATCGTTCGTAAGTGCGTAATCTTTGTTGTGGCGGGGTTTGTAAAAGATTAAAGCTGTGCGTATTGAAAAAGTTGTCATTTATATATATCTTAGAAAGCAAGTTTTCTCGAGTTATTGTTTCATATTTCATAATATGTCTTGTATCGTTTATGTTCGTGATTACTGCGATGTTGTATCACTAGGGTGCGGGGTAAGGCACGATCGCGGGCGGAATCGGGTCGTGACAAATCACTCGCCTCTTGACATGTTTAGGGGTTAAAGCGCCTCGTCACGGGGTATACTCAGGCGGTCTTGGACCATGATTCGAGAATACCTCATGTTATACCCCGTAGTCCCAGGGTATGTATGCGAGGACGTACGTACGAGAATACGACAGAAAGATTGGAAAGGAAGAAAGAGGCGATTTTTCCACGGAAAAGTTTCCGGTTTTTGTGAAGGAAAAAGGTTCGTTAATGAATTGGATTCCCAGTTTGGTATTCGGACTTCTGGAATATTAGAGAATTATGGAATTTTATTTTGAAAATGGTCACGTGGGGCCAGGAGAAATTCTGATTTTGTGGGCCAGCTTTGTTTTGAGATTTTGGCCATTATGGATATTTTGGAAGATGTTTTATTTTGGGCCAATAGGAGGGTGACACGTGTCACCCGCCTTCAAATGGCTTAGTAGAATGGCATTTGTGCCTGACCGGTTAGAGTCGTTTTTTTCGGCGAAGCGTTTTACATAACTTGCGAAGGAAAATTCCGGCTATGTCTTTCTCATTTTGCGGATTTTTAGAGGCCAACATTTTGGACAGCGAGAGGCGGCGCAGCACCTGCCGTTGGTGGGCAAGGTGGGCGTCTTGGGCCGAAATGGGGATGTCAGTGGTAGATATTTTGGTAGATATTTTGTGAGGGTTTTAGGAGTAGGGACTAGGGGCACTTGGGCATATCTTGGCCCTACACTTGTGTAACACTTGGCTCGATCTTGGCCGTTGGTTGGCCTTGGCTTGTGCTATAAATACCCTCTCCTTTGATGAATTCTTCGTCCGTTCCTAAATGTTTCTAAGTGTAAAATCCTCTCCTCACTTGTGTTGAGTTCGGCCAGGCCTCCCCCTTGTGGCCGAGCACCCCCTCTAGGGTGCTAGCCGAGTAGTGCCCACTCATAGAGTTGCTAGTAGTAGGGTACCCACTGCTTTAGGTTGTTTCGTATAATACCACTTGTTGTGGTATAGAAATACTCTCTAGTATTGTTATAATGTCCAAATACCTTGGCCCCAAATACCTTGTAGTATTCCCAAGTTACACATCAAAAGCCAGAAAATACTATTATACTTCCGTCGATCCTGGCAGAAACCACTAGGAAAATCTCCATAGTCAGTTGGAGTATTGTGTAGAAGTTGGTTAGAACTTCTAAGGGTGGTTTAGGCGGGTTGGGCGCTCGGAGTTGGAGCTAAAACTTTGCTAAGGATCGACATTAAACTCGGATAATTATGGGCTTATCGAGGTAACTATCTTGTCCCCACTTTTGTAATTGGATATTACATGTTGTAGGAATATATAGTTAAAGTATACTATATATATATAACTGAACATAGCTTGTGGCAATGTCCTTGGACTTAAGCTTTGAAGAAGCTGTAATTACATGGGTGTATTACGATGAACTTGTGTGATGATGCAGTGGAGTAGAATTGTACAGTTAGGGTTAGATGTATAACCCACTTGGTTGGCTTGGTAGCGGCCTCGATAGAGGAGGAGGTTTCTGTTGTTGCGGGAAGTCTTGCCGAATTTTTGGTAGAATGTTCTGATGAGATCTAAATGTTAATAAAGCGCCTTGTGGCCTTATAGGTTGATGTACTACGTGTGGCGCGATCTACGTGGCTTAAGGGGTAGCGGCGTTTGGAAGTACTTGGGCGTTTTGCTGTAGTCGATGCTCGTCGCGGTATGTGAACCTCTTATATCTCTTCTGGCGTGATATGTGTGAACTATGTAGTGCGGTGAGCGTCGTGTGCTAAATGTGTTTGAGTGGTTTAAAGCATAAAGTGTTATAACGGCTTTATGGGAAGTTGGTTATAACGACTTTATGTTAGTAAGAAAATACATGTGGTTTTAAAAGGTAGCGATTTGAACTATAAGCGGCTTGTTATATGATAAGAAAGAACTTGAAGTATTTCAAAGATTTTGAATCATTTTGAAAGAGAAGTAATACTTGGTGTTTGAAAACTTAAGAGTTATACTAGCTTTATGGGAAGTTAGGTATAACGGCTTAAGAATGCTTTCTTGATTTGAATCGGAATGTGTATCGACAAACCAACTGCGGCGTTGATAAAAGAAATGTTTTGAATAATTAAGTATTATTAAAACCGGTAGAAACTTCATCTGCGTAGAAGCTAAGATGAGACAAAATGATATTTCTAGATCATGGCTTTGTAATAAGATTGTTATAAGCAAGAATATCCTACTCATATAAGGCTTATGTTTCTCAGTTGTTTAAAGAATTATATTCTTAAATGAATAAGACTATGAACTACGAAACCTTTCTAAAATAAGAAGCGTGAGCATTTGAAATTAGGCAAACTTGGGCGTTTGGAAAATAATGTTGTTACTTGATTTTACAAAGGTAAGAGTTTTAGTTTTCTTAAAGGGCGATCACTCTATTTTATACTACGGGTATTGTGTGACTTATGTGAAAAAGCAGATCTTTTTAAGATTTTAATGTGTGAAGTACTTTGGGGATAGATACGAACTTGTTAGTAGAAAGTACCTTGTGTGAATAACTTGATTGTATTGGTTTGTGATAGCCTTGTAATACTTTCTTGTTGCTTTGATAAGTAAGCGTGTTAGGATCTTCGTGTGTTAGTATCTTGTGATGTTTGTGTAAGAGGTTTCCGCGATTGTGCTTATTAACTATCGATCGTTATGATAGTATTGTGGCATTAAATCTCTTGAGATGATTAGGGAGTTAAGCGCCCTCCGTCTGCGGGGTAGGCTCGAGCGATGCAGGACCGTGATTGAGAATACCTCATGCGGGTCTGAGGGCCTATGCGGAGCTCACGAGAGTTCGAGGTTAGTGTGCGTCCTTTATGGGCATGCGGTCGCTTGTGGCGTGCGGACTCGAAAGTCGGGGCGATCTTGGGAGTAGCTACCCTCGTGCGGGAATACCTCATGCGGGCGATGAGATTGGCCTATCGCGGGGCTGCGGAAGTTCGAGACTGAAGCGCGCGTTAGATCTGCGGGCAAGTGGCGGCTTTGATCATGTAATGATGCAGAGCAGATCTTATAATCTGATTTATGACCTTGTTTAGTGCGTAGGTGTTAGTAGTCGGCTATGCCTTCGTACTTACCACATGCAGTTTTATTAGGACACAGTGGGACACGGTGTTCATATGTATTCCTTGGTGCTTGTATATCATAAAGCTGGCGGTGAGGAAGGTATTCCGCAGACACGATTGATGTTGTGGCGTGAGACCCGTTGTTAAATTGAGTGATGACTTGAGGTGTGAGTCACGACTTGACATGGCCTTATTTATGGTGATACGTAGTTTGGTTATCATACATGTCTCTGCTTTGTATAGACTACTATGATTTCATTTCTGATTTATTTTTAGTTTCACATACTAAATTTTTGTTATGCGACCTCCTTGAGGCTGCGTTCATCTGCGAGTTGAGGTACATCGATCGTTGATCCTAGCTCTCGAGTCACGATTCGGCGTTTGGGAAGCTCCGTTTCTCGGAGCTTATCGGTGGTATAGTCCTGTCGTAGTAAGTGTTTACATTCGGGGTTTGGCGGGCCTGTCGCCATTGTGTCGTATCATTCTTAAGTGCATGTAATCTTGTTGTGGCGGGGTTGGTAAAAGGATTAAAATTTGTTCATTTGTAAAAAGTTGATGGTTATATATATCGAAAGGCAAGTTTTCCTGATTATTGTTTTATATTTACATTATCTCGTATTTGTTGTTTATGTTCATTGATTACTGCGATGTTGTGTCACTAGGGTGCGGGGTAAGGCACGATCACGGGCCGATTTGGTCGTGACAAAAGTGGTATCGAGCGATTAATCCTCGGAAAGTGTCTATGAACCGTATCCGATGAAGTCTTGATTATCGGAGTGTTGTGCGCTGCGATGATGTCGAGGAGGCTATAGGATATTTAGGATTGGTTTCTATTCTTCTCACTCTGAGATCACCTTAGAGGCGTGTTGTAAGTTGGACCTCGGCGAAATTATTTCCACTTATCGTTATGCCTCGCGTAGGGCGCCGAGCCCGGGAGGCAAAGCGGCCGAGGAGGCTGCGAGTAGAGTTGGAGGGTGGCGAGAGCACGAGCCAAATCATTACCTAGGGTAGTGCTTCGTTGGGATTTCTGCGGCGTCGCTGCGTGAGTTTAAGCGTGGCGGCGGCGGTTCCTCTGCGGCCGTGATATGTGAACCCGGTTCGCGGCCAGAGCGAGAATATAGATTGCGAGACAACGCGTTACTAGCTATGGATTTGGCTACGAGAGTATCTGATGTATCGCGAGTCTTGATGACTACAGAGAAGGTTGTGCAAGAGTAATCCTTGATTGAAGCTTGAGCATGGCACGTATGCGGGCTTATGCGCGGCCGAAAGCGTAGAGATCGGCGGGTTAACGAGGGCAGAAGAGGGCGGGCGGAGGTCGCCGGTAACTTTCAAGGTGAGTATACCTTAAGTGCTATGTTACGATGGCGGTGTGTTAGTTGTGATTAGAAATCATGGTGGGTTAGCAGAGTAAGATTTTGGAGGATAGAGAAAGTGTGAGCCTTAGGGCTTTATACGTAAAGACCTTAGAGGTAAGGCCGTCTAGAGAAAGGTGTAGTGTTATGTTTGACCCTTATAGGAGTGCATAGTGCCGTGAGCTATGTTCGTGGGATAAGTCCACGAGTAGCGTGATTTGAAAGAAGGTAGTCGAGCTAGGAAGGCGCTAGGTTTTAGTAATATGATTTGTGAAATTATTCCTTGGGAGCTAGTGTTTTGCGATGCGGTCGGGTTGAGGCCGTATTGCGGGTCGACCAGCGGCGGTATGGTGGTGAAGTCGGTTGTGGTGGTCGCCTTGTGAGTAGTCACGGGTGTTAGGCGAGTTTAGTTAACGGCGTATGAGTTCGTGGATGCGTTCGACCGGTGGTGGGCGATGGGGCAGCCATCGTGTTCTTGATCGGGCCGTTTACTCATTGTGTTGGGTTATCAGAGAAAGGTTGTAAGGTTGCGGGGTGCCTACGCCGCTTATAATGACAGTGGAGCCAGTGCAGGCTGTTTTTGTTTGGAAGTTTTGCGGGCATGTGTTAAGAACTTCGAGTAAGTCTCGAGTCGCGTTAAGCCTCGGGCGGTGTTTGGATTTGGGGATAGTTGTAGGGATTGTTGTCTCTGTGGAGGTAGTGTTTAAGCTACCATTTCGGTGTTCGGATGTCGCCTTTTGAAGCCTTGTAGGGGCGGAAGTGTAAGTTGCGATCGATTGGTTCGATGTTGGCAAGGTTCGATTAGTTAGTTGAGCTTGTTCCGTGGTGTGGATAGTCTGAAACTTGTCTAGAAGAAGTTACGGCGGCTCGAGAAATCGTGCGGATAATCGGCGGCGGCAGAGTTGAGTTGGCAGTCGGTCTTCTTGAAAGTACCACGGTTAGGGTGTGGCGAGTTTTGGAAACAAAGGAACTTAGCGAGTTACTTGGGGCCCTTTTTAGTTCATGTGAAGAATAGGCGGGTTGCCTATATGTTAGCTTTTAGTCAGGCTTAGGAAGCGTGCCGATCTTTCGTATTGTTATGATCGGGAAAGTATCGGAGATCCGTCGAGTGTTCCCGATTAATGATGACCACGTTAGAGATAGTAACCGAGTTTTGAAGCGAAGCCGTATCGAGAATGTGGTAAGAGTTCGAGTGTGCGAGATCTCGGGATCATGGCGGCGGTACCATTTGTTAGATCGTCGGGCAAGGCTCGCGACAAAGTGACAAAAGTGGTATCGGTGACTAAGGAAGTATATTTTGACCGGGAAGAGGTATTTGTGGTGATATAGAGGTGTTTTCCTCGTAGACTTGGATATAAGTATGTTGCGGTATTTACGTGGCGGTATGGCGAGGATTGTTTCGTAAGTATAGTAGTGAAGACTATCTTGGCGCGTTTGTTTTGAGACTTAGAAGGAACATTCGGGACGAATGTTTCTAAGGAAGGAAGAATGTTATACCCGTAGTCCCGGGGTATGTATGCGAGGGCGTGCGTGCGAGAATCTGACGAAAGATTGGAAAGGAAGAAAGAGCGATTTTCCACGGAAAAGTTTAGGTTTTGTGAAGGAAAAGGTTCGTTAATGGGAATTGGATTCCCAGTTTGGTATTCGGACTTCTGGAATATTAGAGAATTATGGAATTTTATTTTGAAAATGGTCACGTGGGGCCAGGAGAAATTCTGATTTTGTGAGGCCTTTGTTTTGAGATTTTGGCCATTATGGATATTTTGGAAGATGTTTTATTTTGGGCCAATAGGAGGGTGACACGTGTCACCGCCTAAGTAACTTGGCGAATGGCATTTGTGCCTGACACGGTTAAGTCGTTTTTCGGCGAAGCGTTTTACATAACTTGCGAAGGAAAATTCGGCTATGTCTTTTCTCATTTTGCGGATTTTTAGAGGCGGAACATTTTGGACCAGCGAGAGGCGGCTTGGCACCCTCATTGGTGGAGCAAGGTGGGCGATCTTGGGCGAAATGGGGATGTCAGTGGTAGATATTTTGGTAGATATTTTGTGAGGTTTTAAGGAGTAGGGACTAGGGGCACTTGGGCATATCTTGGCCACTACACTTGTAACACTTAGCTCGATCTTGGCCATTGGTTGGCCTTGGCTTGTGCTATAAATACCCTCTCCCTTTGATGAATTCTTCATCCGTTCCTAAATGTTTCTAAGTGTAAAATCCTCTCCCTCCAGTGTTGAGTTCGGCCAAGGGCCTCCCCACTGTGGCCGAGCACCCCACTCTGGGGTGCTAGCCAGTAGTGCCCACTCACCAGAGTTGCTAATGGTAGGTACCCACTGCTAGGTTGTTTTAGTATAATACCCTTGTTGTGGTATAGAAATACTCTCTAGTATTGTTATAATGTCAAATACCTTAGCCCCAAATACCTTGTAGTATTCCCGAGTTACTGTATCTAAAAGCCAGAAAATACTATTATACTTCCGTCGATCCTGGAAACCACAGGAAAATCTCCATAGTCAGTTGGAGTATTGTGTAGAAGTTGGTTAGAACTTCTAAGGGTGGTTTAGAAGCGGGTTGGGCGCTCGGAGTTGGAGCTAAAACTTTGCTAAGGATCGACATTAAACTTGGATAATTATGGGCTTATCGAGGTAACTATCTTGTCCCCTTTTGTAATTGGATATTACATGTTGTAGGAATATATAGTTAAAGTATACTATATATATATAGCGAACATAGCTTGTGGCAATGTCCTTGGACTTTAACTTTGAAGAAGCTGACTGTAATTACATGGGCGTATTCTGATGAGACTTGTGTAGTAGTGCAGTGGAGTAGAATTGTACCGTTAGGGTTAGATGTATAACCCACGGTTGGCTTGGTGGCGGCCTCGATAGAGAAGAGGTTTCTGTTGTTGCGGGGAGAGTCTTTGCCGAATTTTAGGTAGAATGTTCTGCGATGAGATCTAAATGTTAATAAGCGCCTTGTGGCCTTATAGGTTGATGTACTACGTGTGGCGCGATCTACGTGGCTTAAGGGGTAGCGGCGTTTGGAAGTACTTGGGCGTTTTGCTGTAGTCGATGCTCGTCGCGAGGTATGTGAACCTCTTCTATCTCTTCTAGCATGATATGTGTGAACTATGTAGTGCGGTGAGCGTCATGTGCTAAATGTGTTTGAGTGGTTTAAAACATAAAGTGTTATAACGGCTTTATGGGAAGTTGGTTATAACGACTTTATGTTAGTAAGAAAATACATGTGGTTTTAAAAGATGGCGATTTGAACTATAAGCGGCTTGTTATATGATAAGAAAGAACTTGAAGTATTTCAAAGATTTTGAATCATTTTGAAAGGAAGTAATACTTGGTGTTTGAAAACTTAAGAGTTATACTAGCTTTATGGGAAGTTAGGTATAACGGCTTAAGAATGCTTTCTTGATTTGAATCGGAATGTGTATCGACAAACCAACTGCGGCGTTGATAAAAATGTTTTGAATAATTAAGTATTATTAAAACCGATGAAACTTCCATCTGCATAGAAGCTAAGATGAGACAAAATGATATTTCTAGATCATGGTCTTTGTAATAAGATTGTTATAAACAAGAATATCCTACTCATATAAGACTTATGTTTCTCAGTTGTTTAAAAGAAATTATATTCTTAAATGAATAAGACTATGAACTCTGAAACCTTTCTAAAATAAGAAAGCGTGAACATTTGAAATTAGGCAAACTTGGGCGTTTGGAAAATAATGTTGTTACTTGATTTTACAAAGGTAAGTGTTTTAGTTTTCTTAAAAGGGCGATCCTCTATTTTTATACTACGGGTATTGTGTGACTAATGTGAAAAAGCAGATCTTTTTTAAGATTTTAATGTGTGAAGTACTTTGGGGATAGATGCAGAACTTGTTAGTAGAAAGTACCTTGTGTGAATAACTTGATTGTATTGGTTTGTGATAGCCTTGTAATACTTTCTTGTTGCTTTGATAAGTAAGCGTGTTAGGATGCTCGTGTGTTAGTATCTTGTGATGTTTGTGTAAGGGGTTTCCTTGATTGTGCTTATTAACGTTATCGGTCGTTATGATAGTATTGTGGCATTCATCTCTTGAGATGATTCAGGGTTAAGCGCCCTCGCGTCTGGGGTAGACTCGGTGATGCAGGACCGTGATTGAGAATACCTCATGCGGGTCACTGAGGGCCTATCGCGGGCTCACGAGTTCGGGTTAGTGTCGTCCTTTATGGGCATGCGGTCGCGTGGCCATGCGGACTCGAAAGTCGGGGCGATGCGGGAGTAGCTACCCTCGATGCGAGGAATACCTCATGCGGGCGATGAGATTGGCCTATGCGGGTGCGGGAAGTTCGAGGACTAGGCGCGCACATTAGATCTTGCGGGCAAGTGGCGGCTTGATCATGTAATGATGCAGAGCGAGATCTTATAATCTGATTTATGACCTTGTTGATGCGTAGGTGTTAGTAGTCGGCTATGCCTTGTACTTACCGTGCGGTTTTATTAGGACACGGTGGGACACGGTGTTCATATGTATTCCTTGGTGCTTGTATATCATAAAGCTGGCGATGAGGAAGGTATTCCACGGGCACGATTGATGTTGTGGCGTGAGACCCGTTGTTAAATTGGTGATGACTTGAGGTGTGAGTCCACGACTTGACATATGGCTTATTTATGGTGATACGTAGTTTGGTTATCATCATGTCTCTGCTTTGTATAGACTACTATGATTTCATTTCTGATATTTATTTTTAGTTTCACATACTAAATTTTTGTTATGCTTGACCTCGCTTGAAGTGCGTTCATCTGCGAGTTGAGGTACATCGATCGTTGATCCTAGCTCTCGAGTCCGATTCGGCGTTTGGGAAGCTCCGTTTCTCGGAGCTTATCGGTGGTATAGTCACATGCGTAGTAAGTGTTTACATTCGGGGGTTTGGCGGGGCCTGTCCGCCATTGTGGTCGTATCATTCTTAGAAGTGCAGTAATCTTGTTGTGGCGGGGTTGGTAAAAAGGATTAAAATTTGTTCATTTGTAAAAGAGTTGATGGTTATATATATGCGAAAGGCAAGTTTTTCCTGATTATTGTTTTATATTTACATTATCTCGTATTTGTTGTTTTATGTTCAGTGATTACTCGATGTTGTGTCACTAGGGTGCGGGGTAAGGCACGATCCAGGCCGATTTGGTCGTGACACCTCATGCGAGTCTGAGGGCTATCGGGGCTGCGAGAGTTCGAGTTAGTGTGCGGCCGCGTGGTCATGCGGTCTATGTGGCCATGCGGTGCGAGTCGAGGAGGATCTTGAGTAGCTACCCTCGTGCGGGGAATACCTCATGCGGGCGATGTAGCGAGCCTATCGGGCTGCGGGAAGTTCGGGACTAGATCGCGCATTAGATCTGCGGCGAGTGGCGGCCGATCATGTGGCGATGCAAGCAGATCTCGTAATCTGATTTATGACCTTGATTGAATGCTTGTAGGTTTTAGTAGTCGGCTATGCCTTACGTACTTACCGTGCGGTTTTATTATGACACAGTGGGACACGGTGTTCATGTGTATTCCTTGGTGCTTTATATCATAGGCTGCCGGCGGTGAGGAAGGTATTCACGGGCATGATTGATGTTGTGGCGTGAGACCATAGTTGTATTTGAGTGATGACTTTGAGGCGTGAGTCACGACTTAACATGTTGCTTAATTATTATGGGTAGTTGGTTATCATACATGTCTCTGCTTTATATAGTGCTATGATTTCATTTCTGATATTTTGATTTCACATGCTTGGTACTGTTATCTGACCTCGCCCGAAGCTGCGTTCATCTGCGCGAGTAAAGTACGCGAGTTGATCCTCTCGCTCATAGGGTCCAGTTCGAGCGTTTGGGAAGCTCCGTTTCTCGGAGGCTTATCTTTGGTATGTTACCACTGAGTTGTAGGTTCTTGTACATTCGAGGTATGGCGGGGCCTATCCGTCATGTTGTATAAAAACTCTTAGAAGTGCATGTAGTCTTTGTTGTAGGCGGGGTTGTAATAAAGTTAAAGCTGTTCGGTTTAAAAAGAGTTGTACATATATTTTATTGGAAGGTAGTTTGGTTGGCTTTGTTTTATGATCTTATATCTCGTTTCATGTTTATGTTTTTATATTCGATTTTCTCGATGTTGTATCACTAGGGTGCGGTAGGGCACGATCCGAGCGAGTTGGTCGTGACAAAAGTTATATCGAGCGATTAATCCTCGGAAAGTGTCTGAGCCGTATCGATGAAGTCTTGATTATCGGTGTGTGGTGCAGCGCTAATGTCGAGAGCTATAGGATATTTAGGATTGGTTTCCATTCTTCTCATTCGAAGATCGTGCCTTAGAATTTGTGTGATAAGTTGGACCCCTCTAACGTATTTCTTTCCACTGGGTATGCCTCAGTGTAAAGCGGCAGCCAGGAGGGCGGCGGCGTAGGAGGCTGCGAGTAGAGTTCGGAGGTTGCGTGGGCGCGAGCCCGATCATCACTGAGGTGGTGCTTTATTTGGGGGATTACTGCGGCGTCACTAGCCCAGAGTTTATAGCGGCGGCGGTGCCTCGTGGCCATGATATTTGAACGCCCGATTCGCGACCGAAGCAGTGAATTTAGATTGCAGAAAGCGACCACATTACTAGTATGGATTTGGCTGCGGAAAGTATACCGATGTACTGCGAGTCTTGATGAATATCAATGATAGTGTTGTCGAAGTAGTTCTTGATTAAGCTTGAGCATGGCACGTATGCGGGCGTATACGCAGCGGTAAGCGTAGAGATCGGCGGGTTAACGAGGGCGAAGAGGCGAGCAGCAAGGTCCTTTGGTAACTTTGGCGAGTCACCTCGCGGATTAGATTATGCACATCCACGGTCGCAGTGGTCCTCGCGGGGTTGGGGCGTTCGGGGTATGCGAGAGTTGGTGAGCTCGAGCTTAGGTTCCGCGGTGTGAGCGTCGTCGGGAATGTCGTCTTTTAGTTGGTACTTGTTGTACCTACGGCCGTCGAGGCAGTGTCGAAAGGATGTCAAGTAGGAGGACTCGGCCGAGTTGGTGGGTAGTTCGTCACCTCCCTTGGCTATGAGCCTGCAGGCGGGTTTGATTAGAGCGATTAAGGGAGTGAAGCGGTAGATTGAGCATATCTTTAACCTACAGGGATTAGCATGTGTGATAAGATGAGTATATCTTAAGTACTATGTTACGATAGCGATGTGTAAATTGTGATTAGAAATCATGGTTAGTAACCGGGGAAAGATTGAGGATAGGAAAGTGTGAGCCTTAGAGCCTTATCGTGGAAACCTTAGGGGTAAAGCCATCTCGGGTGAAAATGTATTGTTATGTTTGATTCTTAGGAGTGCATAGTGCGCGTGAGCTATGTTGTATAATAAGTCACTGGGTAGTGTGAAATGAAAGAGGGTAGTTGATCTAAGAAGACCACTAGGTTTTTCGTGACTTGATTGTGAGAGTTTTCGGATCGGGAAGCTAGTGTTTCTTGGCGTTCTTGGTCGGGTTGAGGCCACGTGCGGGTCAACCAGCGGCTTTGTATGGTGGTGGGGTCGGTTTGCGGTGGTCCGCCTTGTGATAAGTCGTGAGGGTGTTAGGCCTATGTTTGGTTAACTTAGTCACGAGTTTGTGGATCGTTCGACCGATGGTCGGGCCGAGGAGTCGGCCGTCTTGTCTTCTAATAAAGGCCGTATACTCGGTAGTAAGTTGCGGGATGATTATTTTAGGAAGGTTGCACGAGGTGCTGCTTTCACCTTATGTCGAGCGGTGGAGCCAGTTCTGTATTTTCGTTTTACGGAAGTTTTACGAGCGGGGTTAGGAACTTCGGATGAGTCTCAGTATCATATTAAATCCTCGGGCAGTGTTTTGATTTGAGGGTAGCCGTGAGATTGTTGTCTCTGTGGAGAGTGTTTAAGCTACCATTTCGGTGTTGGATGTCGCCTTACGAAGCCTCGTAGAAGCGGAAGTGTAAGTTCTGCCGTCGATTGGTTCGATGTTGGCAAAGTTGAGATAGTTGGTTGAGCTTGTTCCGGAGCGGTGGATAGGGTGTGAGTTTTGGAAGCGAATCGATGCGAAATATGGTAAGTTATGAGAAAGAATTCAAGTGTCAAGAAAGTGCGGCGAGTAAGGAAGAAGCGGCATGTGTGACCATTTCTTTTGTAAAGTGAGGAGTGCGAAGGAGTATATTTTAGACCTCGGGTGGGAGTTTTGTGATGCTAGAGGTGATTCCTCGTGGACTTGAATTAAGTATTTGCGCGTGTGTTATGTTATGGCCAGGTGCGGCATGATTATTTTTAGTAAGTATGGTAGTGAAGACTATCACGGGCACTTGTGTGTGTTTGAGGCTTAGAAGGAACATTCGGGACGAATGTTTCTAAGGAAGAGGAGAATGTTATACCCGTAGTTGCGGGGTATGTATGTGAGGGCGTGCGTGCGAGTCTGTGAGAAATTTTGAAAAGAAAGAAAGATGTGAGTTTTCGGCGGAAAAGTTTCGGTTTTGTGAAGAAAAAGGTTCGTTAATGGGAATTGGATTCCCAGTTTGGTATATGGGCTTCTTAAATTATATTAGAATTTTGAGATTTTATTTTGGAAATGGTCACGTGGGGCCCACGGGAGAAATTCTGGTTTTGTAGAACAGCTTTGTTTTTGAGATTTCGGTATTTTGGATATTTTGGAAGGCGAAATATTGCAGGCGAATCGGAGGCGACACGTGTCACCCAGTGTGGCACCGCTTGGCGAAATAATTATTGTGCCTGGCCTTTAGGTTAGAGTCGTTTTTCGACAAAGCGTTTTACAAACTTTGCGAAGGAAAATTAGGCTATGTCATTTAGTATTTTGCGGATTTTTAGAGGCGAATGTTTTGGACCAATGAGAGGGCAACACTTGGCACCTCGTTGGTGGACAGTGCGTAGGGCGAATGGATGGGCAAGTTGTGGTAGATATTTGTGTAGATATTTGTGAGGGTTTTGTGGAGTAGGGACTAGGGGCACTTGGGCACGTCTTGGCCTACACTGCATGCACTTGGCTAGATCTTGGCCGTTGGTTGGCCTTTGCTTGGCAGCTATAAATACCTCACTCTTTGAAGACTTCTTCGTCGAAATAATTTCCTAAGTCTAAAATCCTCCCCACTCTCTTGTAGTGTTCTCGTCCCTCCCCTTGGTGAGGCCACTTTGGCGAGAACCTCTCCCCATGGCAGAGTACCCCACTCTGAGTGGGGTTGGCGAGGGTATACACCACTTGTGGTGTTGTCTCGTATAAATACCCACTGTTGGTAGAAATACTCTCAAAGTATTGTTACTATACCCAATTACCTTAGCGTGTACCTTGTAGTATTCCAAAGATACCTCTATCGTAGAGCAGGAAATACTACCTTATGTCCTTTTGTCTCAAGCCAGAAACCACTAAGGAAAACCATGTCGGTTGAAGTGTTAAGTAGAAGTTGCGTAGAACTTCAGGGTTGTTGGAGGCGGGTTGGAGCGCGCGGAGTAGGAGCTAAACCTTGCTCGGGATCGACATTATAACTTGGATAGTTTTGGGCTTATCGAGGTAAATATTCTTGTCCACTTCTGTAATTGGAAATTACATGTTGTAGGATTATATAGTTGAAGTATACTATATATAGATGCGAGAATAAGCTTTGCGGCAATGTCTTTTGACTTAAGCTGAATAAAGAAAAGAAGCGAGCGTAATTACATGGGGCGTATTCTGATGAACTTGCGTGGTATTAATGTGTTATAGAATTGTATCGTCGGTTAGGCGTATAAACCCCCTAGTTGGCTTGGTAGCGACCTCGATAGAAGGAGGAGATTTTTGCGTTGTTGCGGGGAGAGTCTTTGCGAATTTTACGTAGAATATAGAGCAGAGTGTTTAGAAGTTAATAGCGTTTGTGGCCTATATAGGTGGAGAATGCGCAAGTGGCGTATTCTACTTGATGAGTGGAAAAGGCTAGCGAAGTGCAATCTTGTGGAGCTATTTGCTAATAGTCGATAATCGTCGCGAGTATGTGAACCTCTTCTATCCTTTCTAGCATGATGTTTTGTAAACTATGTAGTGCGGTAGGCGTCGTGTGTTAAATGAGTTTGGTTGGTTCAAAACATAGGGTGTTATAATAGCTTTATGGGAAGTTAGTTATAACGACTCTATGTAGGTAACAAAATGGTTTATTTATTGTAAAAGTTAAGAGACTTGATCTTAAAGATAAGAGACTTAACCTAATTGACTTGATATGTAACATTTTGTTATAAATGTTGTAAAACCTCGTTCGCAGTAATGAGTACTTGATTTTAAAGAATAAGGTTTCTTGATTTGGAAATGAGAATAAGTATCGAGCAAACCACGTGGCGCTAATAAAGGGAAATGTATTGACTAATCAAGTATTATTAAAACCGGTGAAACCTCAAATCTGCATAGAAACTAAGATGAGACAAAATGATATTACATTTCCTAGATCATATTTCTGTTATAAGATTGTTATAAACAAGAATAACTACTCACATATAAGGTATATGGTTCTCAGTTGTTTTAAAGGAGAATTATATTAGTAAGTGATTAATACTATGAACTGCAAAACCTTTCGAAAATGAGAAACTTGAGTAAGTTGAAATTAGGCAAACTTGAACGTTTGGAAAATAATGTTGTTACTTGATTTTCTTTACAAAGGGAAGTGTTTGGTTTACTTAAAAGGATAGTCACTCTATTTTCATACTACGGGTATTGTGTGACTTTTGTGAAAGTGCGTATCTTTTAAAGAGTTAATGTATGAAGTACTTTGGGGATAAAAACCCGAACTTGTTAACATAAAGAAGGAAGTACCTTGTGTGAAATACTTGATTGTATTGGTTTGTGATAGACTTGTAATACTTTCTTGTTGATTTGATAAGTAAACATATTAGGATGCTACGTGTGTTAGTATTTGGTGATGTTTGTGAAAAGGGGTTTCCCTTGTTGTGCTTGTGTTGTTTAGCAGTGGCGTTATGGTAGTATTACATCACTCGCCTCTTGACATGTTTAGGGGTTAAGCGCCCTCCGTCACGGGGTAGACTCGGTGATGCAGGACCGTGATTGAGAATACCTCATGCGGGTCTGAGGGCTTATGCGGGCTGCGAGAGTTCGAGTTAGTGTCGCGGCCCTTGTGGTCATGCGGTCTATGTGGCCGTGCGGTGCGAGTCGAGGAGGATGCGGGAGTAGCTACCCTCGATGCGAGAATACCTCATGCGGCGATGTAGCGAGCCTATGCGGGCTGCGGAAGTTCGAGGACTAGGCGCATTAGATCTTTGCGAGGCGAGTGGCGGCCGATCATGTGGCGGTCTAGGCAGATCTCTCGTAATCTGATTTATGACCTTGATTGATGCGTAGGTTTTAGTAGTCGGCTATGCCTTCGTACTTACCGTCACGGTTTTATTATAACGAGTGGGACACGGTGTTCGTGTGTATTCCTTGGTGCTTTTATATCATAGGCCGTGGTGAGGAAAGGTATTCCACGGGCGTGATTGATGTTGTGGCGTGAGACCCGTAGTTGTATTTAGTGATGACTTTGAGGCGTGAGTCCACTTGCCACATATGGCTTTAGTATTATGGGTGTAGTTGGTTATCATACATGTCTCTGCTTTATATAAATGCTATTATTTCATTTCTGATATTTTTCTTTAACATACTTAGTACTGTTATGCTTGACCTCCTTGAGAACTGCGTTCATGCATGCGGTAAAGGTACACCAGAGTTGATCCTCTCGCTCTTTGGTATGTTACCCTGAGTTGTAGGTTCTTGTACATTCAGGGGTATGGCGGGGCCCTATCCCGTCATGTTGTATAAAAACTCTTAGAAGTGCAGTAGTCTTTGTTGTGGCGGGGTTGTAATAAAGATTAAAGCTATTGGTTTAAAAGAGTTGTACATATATTTTATTGGAAGGTAGCAGTTTGGTTGCTTTGTTTATGATCTTATATCTCGTTTCATGTTTATGTTTTTATATTCTGATTTTCTACGATGTTGTATCACTAGGGTGCGAGGTAGGGCACGATCCAGGCTTGAGTTGGTGCGTGGCGATTTCTAAGAGGGAGAATGTTATACCGTATTTCGGAGTAGTATGCGTAGGCGTGCGTCTGAAAGTTAAGCCTTAAAGATTAGGCATAGGGCCGAATTTGTGCACAACACAAAGCGAATGGTTTTAAGCGAAATGTTTTACAAAACTTCGCGTAGGAGTAAATTACGGCTATGTCATTTTTAATTTTGCGGATTTTTAGAGGCGAAATATTTTGGACCAGCGAGAGGGTGACACTTGTCACCCTCAGTGGGCAACAAACATGGCCTTGTTTGGGCGATTTTGTGGCTTTCCTTTGGTCAAGGTTAGGTAGGATATTTTGGGTAGTAGATGGATAAGGACACTTGGGTAAATCCTCCCCTACACTTGCCTTGCACTTGGCCGTCTTGGTCGTTGGTTGGCCGTTGGTTGGCCTATAAATACCCCTAAGTTGAAGAAGTTCTTCATCCACAAATATTTTCCAAGTCTTGAAAAACTTCCCCTCCATGAGCTTTCGTCCAAAGCTCTTCTCCCCACTCTTGAAGTGCCACTGGCGAAACACCGTCCTCCCATACAGCCTAGTGGCTTGGCGAATACCCCACACATGGGTGAAAAATACTCTCAAAGTATTGTTACTTTTCCCAAATACTTTAGCCTATACCTTGTAGTATTTCCAAGGTCACCTCTAGCCTAGAAATACTACCTTATCTCCGTTGTCACTAATGAAACCCTAAGAAAAACTTCATAGTTGGTTGAAGTAGAAAGTAGAAGTTGTGTAGAAACTTCTAAGGGTTTCTTGGAGCGGATTGGAGCATTCAGATTAGGAGCTAAACCTCGCTCAGGATCGACTTTTATCTTGGATAATATTGGGCTTATCGAGGTAAATAAACTTATCCTTCTATTGTAATTAGATAATACATCTTGTAGAAGTATAGAAATAAGTATAAAACACTTAGAAGGATATTAAAGAAGAGAAGTGAACTGTAATTACATAGAAGGGTATTACGATGAGAATTGAACTCTAATCACGTGGAAGATTTAAAGAAGATTGAGCTGTACTTACATGGGGTGTATTCTGATGAACTTTTATAGCTAGGGTAGGGAAGTCTTGATCTTAGTAGAATAGAGAACCCTCTGTTTAGAATATTCTACAAGTATAGTCTAGGCGTTGATAGGCGTTATTGACTATTATAGGTTGATACTCTGTGTGACATACTCGACTTGGCGGGTGGATTTGTAGGAAGGTATGTGATTCTTCCTATACTCTTGAGCATGATAGTTTAAAATATATATAGTACGGTAGACGTACGTGTGTTAACTGAACGTAGTTCACGGCAATGTCTTTTGACTTAAGCCTGAATAATAAAAAAACCTTGAAGTCTTTCAAAAGAATTATAAATCATTTTTCAAAGGAGAAGAATATTTGTTTTCAAAAAGCTTAAGAGTTATACTAGATTTATGGGAAGTTAGGTATAACGACTTAAGAAAGATAAAAGGAACAGTTTACTTGTGTGTTTATAAAAGACTTGTATTGATTTCTGAAAAAGTATAATAAGATGATTTTGATGAGTAGACACATTGTGATGCTATGTGTGTTAGTATCTTGTAACGTTTGTGTAAAGAGGTCATTCTTATTTGTGCTTATGTTGTTTAACGATAAGCTGTTATGTTAGTATTATATCACTCGCTCTTGACATGATCTGGGGTTAAGCTACCCTCCGTCTGGGGTAGACTCGGTGATGCAGGACCGTGATTCGAGAATACCTCATGCGGGTCGGGGACCTATGCGGGCTACGAGTTCGAGGTTAGTGTGCGGGGTTATACCTCATGCGGTCTATGTGGCCATGCGGACTACGAGTCGATGCGATGCCGAGTAGCTACCCTCGATGCGGGAATACCTCATGCGGGCCTATGTGAATGGCCTATGCGGTGCGGAGTCGAGATTAGGCATGCATGATGATACTATGGGCGATTGGCCTTGCTTGATCATTCGCGACCTAGAAAGAGACACATTCTGATTTACCTCTTATTGCTCTTGTTTGTGATATGACCATGTGCGGTTACATTGGTTGTTTAGGTGCATATTTGTAAAATTAGTTTTTAAAATGATATGATTTCATTTAAGTACTTTCTGATTTCACATACTTGGTACTGTTGTCTTGACCTCGCCGAAGCTGCGTTAAATGCGCATGGTAAGGGCAGCAGTGCTAGATCCATCCTTAGGATCTTTGCTTTGGTGTCGGGAGCTCCGTCTTATAGGAGGCTCTGCTTTTAGGTATGATCTCCTGTTGTTGTAGATAGTTTTGTACATTCGGGGTATGGAGGGCCACTGTCCGCCATAGTTGTTTACTTCCTTAAGTGCATAGTCTATTATGCGGTTGGGATGTAGCGCGATTTTTGGTTTATATATATTATGCGAAAGCGACCTTTCTCATATAAAGCGTGTCTCAATTTACATTGTTTCATGTCTTGTTTTATATTCGCTGATTTTCTACGATGTATGACTACTTGGGTGCGGGTAAGACACGATCACGTGCCGGGCGAGTCGTGTGATATCGATAAGCGATCCTACTCAGGACTATTTCACATGAGGTCGTGAACCAGCGAGGTATTCTGGCATAGGTTTGTTACACCGTAATTCAAGAACATGATTATAGAATTAAGATTGGAATGTCGAAAGGAAAGGATTTTTACATTTCCTTATACGGAAAATTTTCGAGTTTAATGTGATGACAAGAATTAATTCTAGTAATGGAATTATTTTTCATTAGAATTATGGACTTAGTGGATTTATTAAGTCTTGGTATACTATCTTACATGTCCATCGAAATGGGATGAAAAATAATTAAGTGTGGATGAAATTTTTTGTGAAGAAATACTTGGCCAATAAGAGGTTAGCTGTCACGACCCGTTCCGGGGCCCGTGACGGGTGCCTTACCCCGGGCACCCAAGTAGTCATACATCCAGTGTCGTGAATATAAAAACAAGGCGAGGAATCAATATGAAGAAAGCAGTTTATGAGAAAACTTAGCCTTTCGGCATATATATATAAAAGTTTGCGATTACATCCCAAGCGTACCATAGTACTCTGAGACCTCTCAAGTAGACAACTATGGCGGGACGGGCCATACATACCACGAATGTACATATATCTACAACACGGGAGAACCGTGCAAAAGTCGAGCCTCGGAGAAGATGGAGCTCGACACCAAAAGTAGAGATCTGGGATGTGGATCTAGCACACCTTTCCACCTGCGGCATGAGCATGGCCAGGAAAGTCGATGCAATTACTAAGTATGTGAAGCGTAAAAATCTTGAAATGAAAATCAAGTATCTAAAACCATTTGTAAATACAATCGATTAAAGCGCACATAGTGCCGCAACATAAACAAGAGCAAATAGATATATAAATGGCGGTCTTTTATAGGCGCTAATGATCGAGCGGGGCAATCGCCCGTAGTATCATTATCGTGCCTAATCTGAACTTCCGCGATCGCATGGGTCACACATAGACGCGCATAGGCCGTATAGGCGCGTCGAGTAGCTAGCCCGGTACCCTCTGGACTCCGGCCGATCCGCATAGTCGCGTAGACCGCGTAGTCACGCGGACGCGTAAGGCACTCTGCGCGTCGGGATAATACACCGGAATGATTAATCCTGGAACTCGCGACTCGCGTAGTCACCGCGAACCGCGTAGGCGTAGAGACCCGCATCAAGGGTGGAAAGCCCTCGGTATAACAAGTCAGGTGGTATGTGATATAACAACGATGCGGTCTTAACATTTAACAATGTAAGCATAACAAGAATAACCCCACTACCGCAATGACAGACACTAACACGTAGCGTCATAACATGGTTACTTATCAAAGCATCTTACTATACTTTTTCAGAAATCAATACAAGACTTTCATAAACAAATAAGCAAACCGTTCCTCTTATCATTCTTAAGTCGTTGTACTTAACTTCCCATAAAGCTAGTATAACTCTTAAGCTTCTTGTTTTAAAAACAAATATTCTTAACTTCTTTCAAGTGATTTATAATTCTTTTGAAAGACTTTTAATATCTTTATTATTAGGGCTTAAGTCAAAAACATTGTCGTAAGCTACGTTCGATTAACACACGTCGTCTAAATACTATATATATATACTTTAAAATATCATGCTCGAGAGTGTAGGAAGAATCACATACCTTCTCGTGAAATCCACTGCCAAGTCGAATATGTGTGGAAGAATCAACCTATAATAGTCGAATCGTCTATCAATGTCTAGACTACTCTGTAGACTATTCTAAGTAGAGGTTCTTAATTCTCTGAAAATCGGGCAACTTCCCTACCGGTAAGCTATACAAGTCTCTGTAAATACTGATGATGTAAATGATTCGGTTCTATTCTTTAATATCCTTCATATCTTATACTCAAGTCTTAACTATTCTTATATGTAATATCCAATTACAATAGAAGGACAAGATATTTACCTCGATAAGCCCAAAATTATCCGAGTTAAATGTCGATCTGAGCAAGGTTTAGCTCTGGTTGCACGCTCAGATGGCTCAGAAACCCTTAGAAGTTTCAACAACCTGCTTAAATACTAAAAGGGATTTGGGGCTAGAGTGCTTTGGAATAGTGACTATACTTGGAAGACAACTTTCTACCAAGGGAGGCTCTCGGCTAAAGCCACTAGGCTAGAGGGGAGAGGGTGTTTCGGCTAGGCTCTCTGGGGTGGGAAGTGAGGCTAGGGCGAGAAGCTCAAGGGGAAGGAGGATTTTTAGACTTGGAGATTTGTGATGAAGAAGTCTTCAAAGGGGGTATTTATAGGAAACCAGGGCCATGATCAAGCCAAGTGGGGGCAAGTGGAGGGCGAGATTTGCCCAGTGCCCCAACCTACTCCTCAAATCACTCCTGAGCAATGGCCCGTGTTTTAGGCCCCAAAACCCTCCCGATCGTCGAGGTAAAAGCCATTGCAGTCCACTTGAGAGTGACAAGTGTCACCTCTCGTTGGCCCAAAATGTTCCGTCTCTCGAAAAATCCATAAAATTATAAATGACATAGCGAATTTTCCTCATGAAGTTTTGTAAAGCGTTTAGTCGGAAAACCGCCGTTTTGTGAGTTGTGCACAAATTTCGCCCAAAGTGCCTAACTTAAGGCTAAACTTTTTGTACGTACCCCCTTACGTACATACTCTGGAAATACGGGGTATAACATTCTCCCCTCCTTAGAAACATTCATCCCGAATGTTCCTTCCCGAATAGATAACGATAAGGTTTCTCATGCTTAAGCAGGTTAGCAAATGCCTCGCATGGCCATAATACAACACTTAAGCAAATAGGTCAATGAAAATTTACAAGTAGGAAAGTGAGTTACCTGAGGTGTGGGAAATAGGTGAGGATACTTCTGCCTCATGTCCTCCTCCGCTTCCCACGTCATCTCTTCCCTGAGCTCGTTCGCCGCGAGACTTTGTGGAAGCCCGTCCTTTGTCATGAGCGCCTAACGACGATCGATTATCGCTATGGGAATCTCCTCATCGATAACCCCTCGGTCACTGGACATGCGTCAATCGGGTGCACTCTAGATAGATCCTCGATACATCTCCTCGGCATAGAAACATGAAACAGGATGCCTTTGTCTCGGATCGGACGGCGGATCCAACTCGTAGGCAACCTTGCGCACCACTGCGGACAATGCGAAGCGGCCCGATGTACCTCGGTGAGTTTCCCCTTCTTCCGAATCTCATCACACTCTTCATGGGTGACACCTTCGAAAACCCAATCATCAACCCCGAACTCGG
This sequence comes from Przewalskia tangutica, assembly GCA_029844215.1. Taxonomy (NCBI): domain Eukaryota; kingdom Viridiplantae; phylum Streptophyta; class Magnoliopsida; order Solanales; family Solanaceae; genus Przewalskia; species Przewalskia tangutica. The sequence goes on from CM056720.1 coordinate 72,707,955, forward strand.
ATCTGCGGCGATGATGATCTGCGTAAGACTTATGTCGACTACAGTGTCGATGCAGCTCTGGATAAGCCGCCTTATCCAGCACTGCTTGCACGGATATGGTCCCACTAAGCGTACCTCGCCCACGTCGAACCACCTATCGATCTGCACTTCCTCTCATACAAGGCCTCGTAAGGTGCCATCGAATCTGGAGTGGTAGCTATTATTACAAGCAAACTCTACTAGAGGCAAATGATCCTCGGCTACCCACGAAGTCAATAACACGGGCTCGCGACATATCCTCGAGAGTGCGGATAGTGCGCTCGACTGTCCGTGCATGCGTGGATGGAATGCGATACTCGGGCTCACTGCGTCCTAAACCATACGGAAAGACCTCCGAAGTTAGCCATAAGCCCAGGCTCCTGCATGCGATATGATGAAATAGGGACTCCATGCGATCGGCGATCTCTCGGATGTAAGTGCGGCATAATCCTCGGTAGAAAAAGTCGTCTGACGGGAAGAAAGTGGGCTGATTTCGTCGACTGTCGATGATAACCCGTATAGAATCATGTCTCCTGCGAGTGCGAGGTAATCTGTGATAAAGTCCATGTTGATCACCTCCCACTTCGGTCGGGATCTCGATAAATGCGCAACAAACCACGGGCCTCACGGTGCTCTGCCTTCACTGCGACAACCGCGGGCGAGCTACAAACTCTGGCGTCCTCTTGAGCCATCCCGCAATACGGATCTGGGTCGTGGTACATCTTGAGTCGACCGGATGGATGAAGTAGCGGCGTTGTGTGCTTCCCTAGAACCTGCTGCCGAAGTCACGCAATCTGGAACACACAACACGCCCTCAAACCTTAGCACCCATCGGTGCTACCTCAAGGACCGCTTTCCCTCGCGAAGGCTGTATCGCGATGCGTGTCAAAACGAGATCCTCAGCTGTTGCCTCTTCACCTCGCCGGCGATGGAAGACTGGCAACCTCTGCGTGCTCGGACCCCAGCTGCTATCGGAATCAATCAAGCGGACACAAGGCTCGCTAAGCGATGCAAATCACGAACCATGCCCTCCTGCGGTGAACATCGATAGGCTACCCGTGACCTACGACTAGGGCATACGCCCAACATTGGCCTTGCGGGTGATGCGGGATGTCGATATCATAATCCTTAAGCAACTCTAACCACCGTCTGCATCGTAAGTTCGGCTCCTGCATTGAAGATATCTTGGAGGCTCTTGTGAGTGCAATATAAATATCCACATGAACCCATACAAATAGTGCCTCGGATCTTGGCGTGAACCACGGCGCGACTCCGAATCATGGGTGGGGTAGTTTCTCTCATGCTTCTTAAGTTGTCGGGATCGTGCGCTATAACCTTGCCTGCTGCGTCGACACGTCCCAACCCATTGCTGGCGCGTCACGATACACGACATAGCCGTCTGGACCCTGCGGAAGAGTAAGAGCGAGGCGGTCGTCGATCTCTCCCGATGGCGGAAACCACTGCTCCGCGCGTCAGTCGGCTGAAACTTAGGCGCCACGAGTCGGCCTAGTCAATGGTGCGGATATAAAGCAAACTTCTCCACGAACGCCCGATAGTAACTGCGAGGCCCAGCTGCGCACCTCTGCCGGATGTAGGTCTAGGACAACTCTGTTGCCTCGATCTTGGCGTATCCACCGAATGCCGTCAGCCCGACAATATGCCCGAAAAGCCACGAAGTTAACAAAACTCACATTTGGAAAACTTGGCGTACAAGCTGCTGATCTGGAGAACTCTCGGCCACGGTCCTCAAATACTCGCGTGCTCTGCTCTGGCGAGAATAAACCAAGATGTCATCAATGAACACTATCACAAGCGTGTCCAAAAATGGCTTGAACACTCGGTTCATCGATCCATAAATACTGCTGGAGCATTGGTCAACGAAGGACATAACCACGAACTCATAATGCGTGCGGGTCGGAATGCGATCCTAGGGACATCGCCTCTCGACTCGTACACGGTGATAGCGATCGCGGTCAATCTTGGAGAAATATCTCGCGCCACCTGGTCGAACAAATCATCAATCACAGGAAGGGTATACATTCTTAATGGTCACCTTGTTCATCTTCCATAATCAACACACATGCGCGTCGTCCGTCCTTCTTCTTCACGAACAATCGGCGCTCCCGGGGAGAAACACTAGGCTGATGAAGCCGCTTCTCCGCAAATCTCTCGGTGGTCCTTGACTCTCTCGGCTCGGTCGGTGCCGTCTGTATGGCGGAATGGAAATAGGCAAGTGTCGCGGCTGTCGATACAAAACTCTATCTCCTCACGGGAGGATGCAGGAGGTCATGCGGAAACACGTGCGGGAACTCTCGACTCTTTGGCCCGGTGAAAATCTGGCACGCGGCCTCGATATCAAACACCGAGCGAGATAGTAGATGTAGCCCTGCGCACCATCTTCCTAGCCTTGAGGTAGGAAATAAACCTACCCTCGGCGTCTGATTCCCCTCACTCAACAACCAGCTCCTCGGAAAGCTGGAACCGTACCACTCTCTCCTGCGGTCTACATTGGCGTAGCAAGGCCTAGCCAATCCATACCCGTGATCACGTCGAAATCGGTCATGTCGACTCTATCAAGTCGGCTAAAGTCGGCGACTATATAGTCCTTTGGACAAGCCCTATATACTGCCGAGCTTCCAGAATCACCCAGCTGGCGTAGCTACCTCAAAAGGGTCTATGGACTCGGGCTCTATCCACTATCCTACCGTGATAAGGGAGATATATGGGGCCAGTAGAACCGGATCTATCAAGGCATACCATCACAACGGCCCGATAAAGTACAGGCGGCGTCGGCGGCGCCTCACAGTCTGCCCGGCTAGACAAGGCATAAATGCGGTTACGAGGACCGCTCGGCTGAGACGCGCCCGACCTCTGCCGCGACCTGCTGGTCACGAGAACCCTCGGGCGATGGCGAAGGTGAAGGTGAAGAAGACCGCGGACCGCATGGTTGACCCTACCACGGTAGCGCCCGGTGGGACAGGCCCTCGCGTAATGACTCTGCGGCCTGGCGTAGCAAACTCAGTAGTACTCTACTCACTGAATGGAATCTACCACATCGGACACGCTGGCGGACCTCGGTCGGTTAGCACCCTTGCTACCACGGAAGTCGAAGCCACAGGGCCACGACACGCCCCGAATACAGCTGTATGCAGCGATGTAGGGCGCTACGGTGGTGTGGTGCAAATCTAGGCGTCTGCGAGGCCGTCCACCGAAACTACCAAAAGATCCGGCCGTCTTGGCCTTACCTGCTGCTAATATCACATCGACCGGCGATCTCTCGCTCCTCACATCCAGTGCATGAGCACTGCATCGGGTAATGTCCGTACGGTGAAGAGCCACGCGCGCATGAACTTCGGCCATATAATCATCTAGCCGGTGGCGTGGCGGTGTACCACATCCTCCATATCTGCTACCAGCGAGGACATATCGAGCCAAAGAATCGAACTTCGGCGTTGTACTCTCTAGCGTGCGCCTGCTGTCTCGGCCACAAAAACTTGTCGGCCCGTGCCTCGCCGTCTGCGGACTCGAAGTGAGTGAGAAAAGCCTCGAGAACTCATCCCGGTGGCGAGGGCGTGCTCTCCGGGATAACTCGCGAATCAAACCAATCGACTGCGGTATCACGCAGCCTATGTGAACCGAAGATCACGGACTCGGTCTCCGAAGCCTTGATCACTCGCATGATCCTCTGCAACTGACGGATGAACTCCTACGGATCATCTTCAGGCCTCGACCCGTAGAACTCTGGCGGGCTACAACTCAGAAAATCATGTAGCCTCAAACTGTCCGATCTCGGGTGAACCACAAGCACAGCTGGAACTGGAATTGATGTATCCAGCCTATCCTCGTGCAGCCACGATCACGGCGATGGCGGGCCGTCTCTCGTAACTCATCTAAATGCCCGGTGTGGGGCTGGAGGTGTAGGTACTGTGGTCTCATCAGCCACTGCTGCGGTCCTAAACCCTCCTGGGGTCGGTGGCGTCGTGGAACTCGCCATATCGGGTATAGACTGGGCCTGAGCCCTCGTGACTCTCGGTGTCCCACTAGCAGCTCCCTCGGCTGCCTTGCCACAGGCGGGTTGCCTTACGTGGAGGCATAAGCTATTCTGAGAAAGGAATACGTTAGAGGTCGACTTGTAACAACTCTGAGGCGCGATCTCGAGTGAGAAGAATGGAAACCAATCCTAAATATCCTATAGCCTCACGATTATTGGTGTGGTGCGCGGCACACGATAATCAAGACTACTAGATCTGATGCAGTAGACACTTTACGAGATTAAGCGCTCGATACCACTTTTGTCACGACTGTTTGGGGCGTGGTAGTGCCTTACCGGGCACCCAAGTAGTCATACATCCAGTGTCAATGGAATATAAAAACAAGAGAAGAATCAATATGAAAAGAAAACAGTTTATCTGAGAAAACTTCGCCTTTCGGCATATATATATAAAAGTTTGGCAGTTACATCCCAACTGTACCATAGTACTCTGGACCTCTGAGAAGTAGACAACTATGGCGGGACGAGCCCGCCATACCACGAATGTACATATATCTACAACACGGGGAGAACCATACCAAAAGTCGAGCCTCGGAGAAGATGGAGCTCACGACACCAAAAGTAGAGATCTAAGGATGTGGATCTAGCACATGCTTTCCCTTACTGCGGCATGAGCGGCCCGAGAAGTCGATTACAACGGTACTAAGTATGTGAAGCGTAAAATCTTGAAATGAAAATCAAGTATCTAAAACCATTTGTAAATCTGATCGGTTAAAGCGCACATAGTGCCCAACATAAACAAGAGCAAATAGATATCATGGCCGGTCTTTTCTAGGCGCTAATGATCAAGCGGGGCCAATCGCCCATAGTATCATTATGCGTGCCTAATCTGAACTTCCGCGATCGCATGGAGTCACATAGACTGCATAGGTAGTATAGGCGCGTCGGTAGCTAGCCCGGTACCCTCTGGACTCCGCGATCCTCATAGTCACATAAACCGCGTAGTCGCGCGGACCGCGTAAGGCACTCACCGCGTCGGGATAATACACGGAATGATCAATCCTGGAACTCCGCGACTCGCGTAGTCACACGAACCGCATAGGCGTAGAGACCGCGTCAAAGTGGCAAGCCCTCGGTATAACAAGTCAAGGTGGTATGTGATATAACAACAGTACAACGGTCTTAACATTTAACAATGTAAGCATAACAAGAATAACCCCCTTACACAACAGCACAAGACACTAACACACGTAGCGTCATAACATGGTTACTTATCAAAGCATCTTACTATACTTTTCAGAAATCAATACAAGACTTTCATAAACAAATAAGCAAACCGTTCCTCTTATCATTCTTAAGTCGTTGTACTTAACTTCCCATAAAGCTAGTATAACTCTTAAGCTTCTTGTTTTAAAAACAAATATTCTTCTTCTTTCAAACTGATTTATAATTCTTTTTGAAAGACTTTTAAGATCTTTATTATTCAGGCTTAAGTCAAAAAACATTGTCGTAAGCTACGTTCGATTAACACCGTCGTCTATAGTACTATATATATATACTTTAAAATATCATGCTCGAGAGTGTCTGAAGAATCACATACCTTCTCGTGAAATCCACTGCCTTAAGTCGAATATGTCGTGTGAGAGAATCAACCTATAATAGTCGAATCGTCTATCAATGTCTGAACTACTCTGTAGACTATTCTAAGTAGAGGTTCTTAATTCTACGGAAAATCGGGCGACTTCCCTACGGTAAGCTATCTGAGTCTCTGTAAATACAGCCTATGTAAATCTGATTCGGTTCTATTCTTTAATATCCTTCTATATCTTATACTCAGTCTTAACTATTCTTATATGTAATATCCAATTACAATAGAAGGACAAGATATTTACCTCGATAAACCCAAAATTATCAGAGTTAAATGTCGATCTGAGCAAGGATTTAGCTCTGGTTTAGGCAACGATAGCTCAGAAACCCTTAGAAGTTTCCAACAACCTACTTAAATACTAAAAGGGATTTGGGGCTAGGGTACTTTGGATTAGTGACTATACTTGGAAGACAACTTTCTACCAAGGGGGCTCTCGGCCAAAGCCACTAGGCTAGAGGGGGGGAGAGGGGTGTTTCGGCTAGGCTCTCTAGAGGGGGGGGTGAGGCTAGGACGAGAAGCTCACAAGGGGGGAAGGAGGATTTTTAGACTTAGAGATTTGTGATGAAGAAGTCTTCAAGGGGGGGGGGGGTATTTATAGGTAAACCAAGGGCCATGATCAAGCCGAGTGGGGCAAGTGGAGGCGAGATTTGCCCAAGTTCCCTAACCTACTCGCCAAATCACTCCACAAGCAATGGCCCGTGTTTTAGGCCCCAAAACCCTCCCAATCGTCGAGGCAAAAGCCCCATTGCCGTCCACTTGAGGTGACAAGTGTCACCCTCTCGTTAACAAATGTTAGTCTCTCAGAAAAATCCGCAAAAATTATAAATGACATAGCCGGAATTTTCCCTACGCAAGTTTTGTAAAACGTTTCGTCGGAAAACCCTTCGTTTTGTGAGTTGTGCACAAATTTCGCCCAAAGTGCCTAACTTAAGGCTAAACTTTTTGTACGTACGCCCTTACGTACATACTCTGGAAATACGGGGTATAACATTAGCAAGTGCCCTCCCCACTTGTCTTGTGAAGACTCCACACACCTTTATATAGATAAGTCTTGAAGACTTAGAACAAAAGATATTCATCCATACAAACCCTCATCTCTCCAAAAACCTAGAGCAATTCGAAATCCCCATATCCAAATACAAGATCAAGATCAATGTATTTTCTTTCCAAGATTAAGCACTCTTAACCCCTAAATCTAGGTTGGGCCGAAAATAGAATGAAACCCTAGGGGTTTTCCGTCGACTTTTTGGAAGCGAAATGTGAAGAGAAGTTGATCCTAAGGTTGTATGGGATACATATATGTGATTGGAACTTGAAGAAGTGGAGCGAAACGAAAAATGCGGACCAATAAAGACCGGACTGTTTTGGGGCGGTTTTGGGCAAAAAATGAGGTAAAATTCCTTCTTCTTTTTAATTAATTGGATATTACTTATTGTTATAATGTATGGATGAACTTTTGTTAAAAATAATGAAGAATAAAAAGCGTTTGAGCCATTTTTTGGGGCTAAAACCGATTTGGGACAGATTTGGTGTAAATGGAATTCGTTGGTTATTGTCGTTGTTATCTTCACCTATTGCATGTTATAATGGATTAATATTGTTGTTAATAAGTTGTTATAACTTATGTAGATGTTTTGGAACTCGAATTGGAATAAAAAAGGATTAAAGAAAGAGTTATCGGATTTTAGTTGTTGTCGTAGAATCTGTAAAACTGTTGGATATTGTCGTGCGGTTTTTAGGGACTGCTTTAGACGTGTTGTATGCTGGAAAATAAGCCCCTATATTTCATGTTTAATGTAGTAGATTGCTAATGAAAACCCCGAAGGAATAAGGGTGTGGAAAGGCGTTGAAAGGCCTCACATTCCACCCTCGTTATGGTAATTATGGACTGTTTTAGGGACTGTTTTGGTATGGTTTTGGGGCAGAATTTTACACGTCCTGTTAAGGCGTGTAATCCCCTTTGGTTAGCTGAATTGTTGGGCCTTAAATGTGGCGTGTTTGGTTATTGAATTCGGCCTTGAAAAATGTGGCAAAGTATGTAGAAACAAAGGAAGTGTTGTCCGATTTTCCGTAGAATTTAGTGACTTTGCACTTAGAATATTCTACATTCGAAGCTAAAGGTTAATGGACGTACTATGGCTATTATAGGTTGAAGTACTAAGTATAGCGTATTCTACTTGAAGGATGGAATAGCTATCAAGGTTGAAGTACTTTGGAGCATTTTGCTATTTGTCGATAATCGTCGCGAGGTATGTGAACCTCTTCCTTCTTTTGACATGATTCTATGTATGGAATATACATGTAGTACTATTTCATGATTCCTTCTACTCTTAGAAGTTAAGAGGTATGTATGTTGATTTACTCTACGTAAAAGTTATGTCTAAGTTATCCTAAGTTCTTACCAAGTATTATGGGGGATGTTGGTAAGAGTCGTTAGGAGGTATTTGGAGCCAAGTTGACTTGGCTAAGTTACGGCACAAATGAGAATAAGAATCGAACAAGCCACTGCAGCGTTAATAAAGGAAAATGTAATGACAATCAATTAAGTTAAAATGAGTAGAATTCTCCATCTGTATAGAAGTTAAGATAAGACAAAATTGTATTACATTTTCTAGATCATGGCTACTCGATTAAGATCGTTATAAATAAGTATAACTTATTCCTGCACCTTTTGAAATATATGTTTCTTAATTTATAAGAATTTACGTATGAAGTTTTAAGACTATGAACCTCAAATTTTTAAAGGGTTAAGGGACTTTATTTTTCAAGTTACGGGACTTGATTCTTAAAGGAAGAAATGAATTGATTTAAAAGTATAGAATACTTGATTTGGAAAGAATTGATTTCTTGCCATTTTAAAGATAAGAGACTTGATTTCTAAAAGTTAAAGAAGCTTGATTTCAAAAGTAAAGAGACTTGAAGTATTTTGAAAGCTATGTTATTTGATTTGAAAGTATAAGTCTCTTGGTTATAAAAGGAATGAATTTGTCTAAGACATAAAGAGTTATAACGGCTTTATGGGAAGTTGGTTATAACGACTTTATGGAAGACTAAAAGAATGGTTTTCTTCAGTAATGTAAGTAAAGAAATGATTTGAAATAAAGAAGGGCAAATTATTTTAAAGGTACCAATTTCTTAAGGTTTTTAAGAAAGAAGTCACTTGATTTAGAAGCCTATAAATGTATTTCTAAAAGGTATTGTGACTTGTCTTGAAAAGTAGATATGACTTGATACTACGGTTATTAGTATCTTGGAAGTTTTATTTGAAAAAGAGTCATTTTAAAGGGTAGAAGTCGTAGTACATTGGGTTAAATTCTCGGATTTTATAATGACATTATCGCGTCCCAGAAATGGGCCAGGCAGTATACCTTTATGGGCAGACTATATGACATTATCGCGTCCCAGAAATGGGCAGGCGATATACCTTTATGGGCGGACTATATGACATTATCGCGTCCGAGAAATGGTAAGGCGATATACCTTTATGGGCGAACTATATGACATTATCGCGTCCCGAGAAATGGGTCGAGCGATATATCTTTATGGGCGAACTATATGACATTATCGCGTCGAGAAATGGGTGAGCGATATACCTTTATGGGCGACTATATGACATTATCGCGTCGAAATGGCGGGAAGTATACCTTTATGGGCGAACTATATGACATTATCGCGTCCGAGAAATGGGCAGGCGGTATACCTTTATGGGCGGACTATATGACATTATCGCGTCGAGAAATGGCGAGCGATATACCTTTATGGGCGGAACTATATGACATTATCGCGTCCCAAAATGGTAGGCGGTATACCTTTATGGGCGAACTATATGACATTATCGCGTCGAGAAATGGGCGGCGATTTACCTCTATGGCGGACTTATGTGACTTTATCGCGTCCCAGTTGGCGAGGCGATATGGCGTCCCTCCGTAAAAGGCGGATTATGTTATGCAAGGTAAGTAAGTTATATGGTAATGAACTTGGCGGTTTTCCTAAGCATATGCGTAAGAATGTGACTATAACTCTTATGTAAAAATGGGAAAAGATAATAAAGTGCGATTAAGTTCACGAGATGGTAATGACACGGTAGGATCAGTATTTACCTTTTTTATACTTGCCCTGTCATTCTTTTATCTGATTATGATTTGTTTCTTGTACCATATTTTTACATTCCATAGTTGGTACTGTTATGCGACCCCGCCGAGAGTTGCGTTAAATGTCGCGAGTTTAGGTACGATTGTGGATCCACGAGCTTAGGATCTGGTTGACATTTGAGATGGCTCGATGTTAGGAGCTTATGCGTCATGGTTATGTATATTAAAGTGCAGCGGGGCCTTGTCCCATCATAACATTTGTCCAAATCTTAGAGTGCTGTATTAAATACGTAGGTTGGGTGGCTAGAGTTGTTTTACATTGTTAAGCGATGTAGACCACTTCGGGTAATTTTTATGTTATGGCGGCCTTATCGGCAGCGCCTTAGTTTTTAAAAAAAGTGTTATTTATCTTCCATGATTTATTATGTTGTATGAGTATAAGGGTGCCCGGGTAGGGCACGATCGTAACAGTCGGAGTCGTGACAAAAGTGAGTATCGAGCGATTAGTCCTCGGAAAGTGTCTGAGGCCGTGTCTTGTAGAGTCTTGATTATCGGTGTGTTGTGCACCACATCTATGTCGAGGAGGCTGCGGGACATTTAGGATTAGTTTCCATTCTTCTCACTCTGAGATCGTGCGATGAAACGTGTTGTTAGAATTCGTCTCTCACTAACGAGTTATGTTGATTGCATTCACGAGAAGAAGCGATGACCAGGAAGGACTATGTGGATTGCGTATCCAGGTTGGTAATAATTATAGTATAGTTGGTATTGTGACATACATCTATACGGAGTTATGTATGAGGGTCAGACGCGTGTTGCCTAGAATGATTTTAGATTACCCGGAGTTGGTAAAGACTAACTAGATACCGGGAAGGTATGGAACGGTTAATGAATTCTCGCCAAGGTCTTATGTTTTATTTTGGGATAATTGGGAAAGGATGGTATGCGATAGGTCAGTGAACCCTTAAGAAGTCATGTTAAGAACTTAATGGAATACCATGTTAATATATTAAGCTACGTGATAGGCTTAAGAGAATTGTACGGATGAGGTCCGTATAGAGTAAGAAATGGTTGTTGTGATCAAGACGACACCATTATGGTATTATGAGAAGTTTTTGTACCCGTTCAGAGGGTGATAAGGTAGGCTTGGAGCATGGAAATTGCGAGTCTAAGAATATTGATAACCGCCGAGACCTTAGGTATATATAAGGCCTTCTCGGGCAATAAGATTTTATTCAGACTAAGGGTAAGAGTTAAGTGCGACGGCGGGTCGGGGTGAGTACCTGTTACGGGTCGCCTCATAGTTTGAAATGGAGTGGGATCAGTTGGTAGTAGTTCCGCTACGTGATAGGGTCACGAGGGTGCAAGGCCCAAGTCTAGTTAATTATTTTACGGGTTCGTGGACGCGTTCCACCGGAACCAGGTCGTGGAAGTCGGAAATGGCCTTAGGTTGTTTAAAAGAGTGACTCCAAAGATTAGAGGACAGAATCGGTATGGACGTTATGTATGTATGCTAGTATGAGTTGGAAGTATGGAAAGAGTACGACCAGTAAGAAAGATAACAACCAAGTGTAAAGGAATAGAGCCTGAATCCATAAGAACCTTTCGATGTAACTACACCCATGAGTGTTTGGGTGGTAGCTGAGCGGGTATATGAGATTTTCCCGGTGATGATACAGTCGTCAGACCCTAGTAGAGATGATTATGACGGACTTTGAGGTCATTATGAGTATGGACTAGTTGGCTTCGTGAGTGCCAAGGTTGACATCTTAGCATAAGTATTGTTATGTGGCCATGGGTGGCATATGTTGTATGAAGGGTGTAGTAAAAGGAGACTATGTCGCTATCTAATTAGATTGGACTCCGAAAGAACATTCGGGGACGAATGTTTCTAAGGGGGGAAGAATGTTACACCCCGTAATTCAAGAACATGATTATAGAATTAAGATTGGAATGTCGAAAGGAAAGGATTTTTACATTTCCTTATACGGAAAATTTTCGAGTTTAATGTGATGACAAGAATTAATTCAAGTAATGGAATTATTTTTCATTAGAATTATGGACTTAGTGGATTTATTAAGTCTTGGTTTACTATGTTACATGTCCATCGAAATGGGATGAAAAATAGCTAAGTGTGGATGAAATATTTTGTGAAGAAATACTTGGCCAATAAGAGGTTAGCAAGTGCCCTCCCCACTTGTCTTGTGAAGACTCCACACACCTTTATATAGATAAGTCTTGAAGACTTAGAACAAAAGATATTCATCCATACAAACCCTCATCTCTCCAAAAACCTAGAGCAATTCGAAATCCCGTATCCAAAGACAAGATCAAGATCGATGTATTTTCTTTCCACGATTAAGCACCCTTAACCACAAATCTAGGTTGGGCGAAAATAGAATGAAACCTAGGGGTTTTCCGTCGACATTTTGGGCGAAGCGTGAAGAGAAGTTGATCCTAAGGTTGTATGGGATACATATATGTGATTGGAACTTGAAGAAGTGGAGCCAAACGAAAAGTGCGGACGATAAAGGCCAGGATTTGTTTTAGGCGGTTTGGGCAAAAAATGAGGTAAAAGTCCTTCTTTTAAAGTAATTGGATATTACTTATTGTTATAATGTATGGATGAACTTTTGTTAAAGATAATGAAGAATAAAAAGCGTTTGAGCCATTTTTTGGGGCTAAAACCGATTTGGGACAGATTTGGTGTAAATGGAATTCGTTGGTTATTGTCGTTGTTATCTTCACCTATTGCATGTTATAATGGATTAATATTGTTGTTAATAAGTTGTTATAACTTATGTAGATGTTTTGGAACTCGAATTGGAATAAAAAAGGATTAAGGAAAGAGTTATCGGATTTTAGTTGTTGTCGTAGAATCTGTAAAACTGTTGGATATTGTCGTGTAGTTTTTAGGGACTGCTTTAGACGTGTTGTATGCTGGAAAATAAGCCCCTATATTTCATGTTTAATGTAGTAGATTGCTAATGAAAACCCCGAAGGAATAAGGGTGTGGAAAGGCGTTGAAAGGCCTCACATTCCACCCTGGTTATGGTAATTATGGGTATTTTAGGAATTTGTTTTGGTATGGTTTTGGGGCAGAATTTTACACGTCCTGTTAAGGCGTGTAATCCCCTTTGGTTAGCTGAATTGTTGGGCCTTAAATGTGGCGTGTTTGGTTATTGAATTCGGCCTTGAAAAATGTGGCAAAGTATGTAGAAACAAAGGAAGTTGTAACGACCCGTTCCGGGCCCCGTTACTGGTGCCTTACCCCGGGCACCCTAGTGATACAACATCAGAGAAAACCAGCGGAAAATAAAACATGAGTCATGAAACAAGAGATATAATTATAAACAGGCCAACCAAAACGGTGGCCTTGGTATATCATAAAACACGAGCAGTTTAATCCTTTACAACCACACTTGCAGATCTACGGACCTGCAAGATTTCTGCGACTATGGCGGGACGGGGCCGCCATACCCACGAATGTACAGAACCTACAACTCGGGAACATGCAAAAGATAAGCCTCAGAAGAAGCGGAGCTTCCCAATCTGTGGCTGTGATCCTAGGCGGGGATCACGGCCGATGTACCTCTACTGCGGCGTGAGCGGCCCGGAGTCGATCTGGCGGTACCAAGTATGTGGCTGTAAAAATCGTAATGAAATCATACTAGTCTATATAAAGCGGGAGACATGTATGATAGCAAACTCTGATTCACGACATAAGCGATCATATCGATCGGGGACTCGCGCCTCAGTCATCACTCAAATATAACTATGGGTCTCGCGCCCGCATCAATCATGTTCGCGTCGTGGCGCGTACCGGAGTGCATCGGTGTAGACATGTCCGTGATGCAACAATAATACCAATGCCCGTGGCCACGTTCCCGGAATTCTACCTCGGTGTGAACCGTCCGTGTGGCGTCAACAATAATATCTTTGGGTGATCAACCTGCGCGTGGCATGCCCCGAATTCTACCTCGGTGTAGACATGTCCATGTAACCACAATAACAATATATCGGGTAATCAACCCGACCGCGTAACGCGTGCCGGAATCTTTGCGTCGGTGTAGACATGTCCATGTGACATCAACAACAAGGCGATAATCAAAATGGAAACATGCGGTGGAATTCTCCATCGCTGCCGCGTCGAGTAAGTTCTCGACAAGTCGGCCGGCCTCTATCGAGAGCAGCGGTGACCGAAATACCACTTGCACAACAAAGGCTATCGTCACAAGCATAGGCAAGTTTCCGACAACAAGCATAGGCGAGTTTCACAATGACAAGCATAGGCAAGTTTCACACCAACAAGCATAGGCAAGTTTCACCTGACTCAAAGTACTTTCATTTTATGCCAAAGTCGGGTTTTAATCCCAAAGTACTACATCATTAAGTTCTTTTAAAAGAGATCCATTACTTTTATAAAAGTCACGATACGTAGTATTAGAATGACCAACCCATTCCTTTTCAAAATCAAGTAACAACATTCTTTTCCTAAGTTCGGTTTGCCTAGTTTGATTACTCAAGCTTCTCGTTTTCAAATGCTCGAGTCACTTATTTTAGAAAGGTTTCATAACTCGTAGTCTTAATCTCTTTTAAAACAATTGAGTAACATAGGTCATATATATGAGTAGTTTATTCTTGTTTATAACGATCTTATTACTGACCGTGATCTAGAAAATGTAATATCATTTTGTCTCATCTTAGCTTATGCGGATGGAGGTTTCTCTTGGTTTTAATACATCATTATTCAATACATTTTCCTTTATTAGCTTCTGATAGTGCAGCCGATACACGTTACGATTCGAAATCGGTAAAACATTATCCACTTTAAAACCAAGTACTCATTACTCACGAATGAGGTTTCACGCAAACGTCCACATTAAAACAAATAAGTTAAGTCTCTTATCTTATAAGATCAAGTCTCTTAACTTCTAACATCGATAAACCATTTTCACTTACATAAGGTCGTTATAACTAACTTCCCGTAAAGCTATTATAACACTATGTTTTAAACCAACCAAATCACTTAGCACGTATGCGTCTGCGTACTACATAGTTCCACAACAATCATGCTAGAAAAGATAGGAAGAGGTTCACATACCTGCGGCGATTTATCGACAATAAGCAAAATGCTCCAATCTCTACAACCTTGCTAGCCCTTTCCACTCGAGTAGAATACGCTACTCTTGCTTTCACTATAAAGGTCCTGGCGTCTATTAACCCCAAACACAAGTTCCCGTTTTCTCTGAGAAAATTGGCGGCACCTCACGCCCTGGCGTAAATCTCCTCCTCTATCGAGGCTGCGAAGCCAACGAGGGTTTACCGTCTAACGGGCGTGTACAATTCTGATATCTTACACAAGTCTCTGCAATCTGATCTATGTAAATCTGATTGATTCTTTATTCTTGGGCTTAAGTCAAAGACATTGCCACAATAATGTTGATTCTATATATAGTATACTTGACTATATAATCCTACAACATGTAATCTCGATTCTGATAGAGGACAAGATAATTACCTCGATAAGCCCAAAATTATCAAGTTATAATGTCGATCTGAGCAAGGTTTAGCTCTACTCAGTGCGCTCGATCGCTCCAAACAACCCTTAGAAGTTCTAACCAACTTCTGCTCAAATACTTCAACCAACCATGAAGATTTCCTTAGGGTTTGGTTTGAGACTAAAGGACAAAAGGTAGTATTTAGGGCTCTACGTATAGAGGTATCTTTGGAATACTACAAGGTACAAGGCTAAGGTATTTTGGGCATTATAACAATACTAGGAGAAGTATTTCAATACCACGAGGAGGGTATTATCTGAAAACAACTAGGCTAGGGGTACCACATTGCAATGAGGGGAGGAACCCTGGCCAAAACCACACGAAAAGGGGAGGAAGGCTCTCGGCTAGAGCTCACAAAGGGGAGGAGAGTTTTCAAGGCTTAGACAAGTGAAGAGTGGATGAAGAAGTTCATCCCTGAAGGGGTATTTATAGGAAACCAAAAGCCAACCGATGGCGAAGATCAAGCCATGTGCAAGGCAAGTGTATGGCCTTGATCAAGCCAAGTGCACTAACCCTACTCCACAAAACAAGGCACAAAACATGGCACCAAACAAGCCGCAAAACAAGGCCAAAACAAAGGAGCCAATAGGCCTCGACCGTGACCAAGCCGGACCACGTCGCCCGAATGAGGGTGACAAATGTCACCCTCCCGTTGATCCAAAACATTTCGTTGCTCGGAAAAATCCATAAAATACTAAATGACATAGCGAATTTTCCCAGCGTAAGCTGTGAAGCGTTTAGTCAGCGACTCAATCGGCGCTTGTGCCCAAATTGATCCTTTGCCTAACAAGGCTCAAATTCTCTCGTCGTCCTTACGTACATACTGCAAATGCGGGGTATAACATTCTCCTCGCCGAAACATTCGTCGAATGTTCCTTCTCAATCTCAACCTGAGCATGCGCTAGTATAGCGCTTCAACGCTATCTGCGAAAACAATCATGCCACGCTGGCCGTAAAATAACAAAGCGCGCAATACTTAAACCCAGTCAATGAGAAACACCTCTAATCATCACAAAAACCCCTTACGAGGTCTAAAATATACTCCGTCACACCTTTCCCGAAAGCGATCACACGCGTTCACTTTTCCCTATCTTGTTGTACCGCTTCTCGAACACTCGAACTCTTTCTAGTATTTGTACCATACTTAGTCAGCAACATTTCCAACTCTTGGAGTCACTACCTCGAACTTGGTCATCTTACTAACCTCGATCTTCTCTAAGGCGTTCGGCCTCGCGATCGCTTTTGGTGAACATATCCACCAACTCATCTGATGGTCATACAAACTTGGGCCTAGCATCCTCGTGACCCTACCACTGGCGGGACCACCCGAGCTGACCCCAAGGGTTCTGGTTGACCATGAAATGGTCCTCGGACCCGACCGCGCCAAACTCTTGTTCCCGATCCGGAACAATCTTACTAATTCACGTCATGAAAGCTACCACTTCCGTCTCACACTGCCCACGGACTTATCACACAAATAAATCCACGTATACTCTACTCGATAAGGGTCAAAAATAAATCTTGACTCAAGCGACCTTACCCCTAAGGTCGGTCGTGACATAGTCTAAGGTTACACTTACCGTATTGCCACATCGTATCCTCGCGACTAAGCATGTTTTCTAACTCACGATTAACACAAGCTATTCGTACATAGCACGTAATAATGAGACCATTATAACAAGCATACCAAAACTCTAGAGGTTAAGGATATGCACGAAGCTCGCTCCTCTAATCATAGGCACGCCTGTAGCATGCTAATGAAAGCGATGAACGACCCGATCCGGTGGTGAGTCGTAACATCCGTGCTACCCTTGGTGACAGATTCCTGCCAAAATGGCCTGCGTCGCAAAAATAACAAGCTCGACACGCGACACTCCCGAAATCACGGTCTACCCGCATCGACCACCGAGGTAGGGGTGACGCATCCCAGCCAACACGCACTTCCGCAGAAACAGAACCCTTGGAGCCACGACTGCTCCGAATACTCTGAAGGTTGTGGAGGACCACTCTGCACTGGCGGAGGTACAAAACTAGTATGCTGCTGAGGCGGTCCGCCTCGAAAGTCACCAAAGGACCACTGTTGTTACGGCCTCTTACTGCTGATCTTGGTCATTCCGTCGACCTCTCGTGCCTCGCGTCGGTCGTGAGCTGCGTGCGGGCAATGTCCGTGCCGGTGGAGAGCTACTCCTGAACATGCCTCTGACATGTAATCATCTAATCCGGTGACGTCGCGGTGCACTCTATCCTCCATGGGTGCCACTAAAGCGGGGACATCACAAGGCAGCGAGTCAAACTCCACGTTGTACTCTCAGGCTGTGCGCCCTCTGCTGTCTCGGCATCATAACCGTCGCCGGCCGTGCCCTCGCCATGCGGAGGCAGAAGTGAGTGAGGAATGCCTGCGAGAACTCGTCCCATCTTGCTTTGAGCGCATACTCTCCGGGACAACTCCGCGAATCAAACGATCATTGCGGTATCGCGCAGCCGATGCGCACCTAAGACCACCGACTCGGTCTCCGAAGCCTTGATCACTCTCATGATCCGCTGTAACTGCCGGATGAACTCCTGCGGATCATCCTCGAGCCTCGACCCGTAAAACTGCGGCGGGATCTGACTCGAGAAAGTCCGTAGCCTCGAGCTATCTGCTCGGGGTGAACGGCTGGTGCTCTGGGCTGGGCCCAGGCTGCTGCATCCAGCCTATCCTCATATCTGGCCACGACCACGACCCAATGGGCCGTCTCGCGTAACCCGTCTCCTGCCCCGGTGTGGGGCTGGAGGCTCGGTCTGCTGGTCTCGGCGACCTGCTGCGGCTCTAAACTCTGCTGGGGCTGGTGGCGTCACAAAACCCGCCGTCTGAAGCACAACCTCAGGTACTGTCTGGGCCTGCGCCCTCGTACTCCTCTGTATCTCACTAGCAGCACCCTCGGCTGCCTTGCCCTTCTGGGCTCTGGTTGCCTTGCGCGGAGGCATAACTGGTAAAAACGAGATACGTCGGAGGTCCGACTTACAACACGACTCTACAGGCACGATCTCGGAATGAGAAGAATGAAACCAATCCTAAATGTCCTATAGCCTCACGATTATAGATGTGGTGCACAACACACCGATAATCAAGACTCTACTAGACACGGTCTGTAGACACTTTCCGAGGATTAACTGCTCTGATACCACTTTTGTAACGACCCGTTCCGGGGCCCGTTACTGGTGTCTTATCCCGGGCACCCTAGTGATACAACATCAGAGAAAACCAGCGGAAAATAAAACATGAGTCATGAAACAAGAGATATAATAATAAACAGGCCAACCAAAACGGTTGCCTTGGTATATCATAAAACACGAGCAGTTTAATCCTTTACAACCACACCTTGCGATTACTGGACCTAAGATTTACAACGACTATGGCGGGGCGGGGCCGCCATACCACAGAATGTACAGAACCTGCAACTCGGGAACACATGCAAAAGATAAGCCTCAGAAAGCGGAGCTTCCAATCTGTTGACGTGATCCTAAGGCGGGGATCACGGCCGATGTACCTCTACTGCGGCATGAGCGGCCTCGAAGGTCGATGCAACAGTACCAAGTATGTGGCTGTAAAAATCGTAATGAAATCATACTAGTCTATATAAAGCGGGAGACATGTATGATAAGCAAACTCTGATTCGACATAAGCGATCATATCGATCGAGGACTCGCGCCTCAGTCATCACTCAAATATAACTATGGGTCTCGCCCAGCGCATCAATCATGTTCGCGTCGTGGCGCGTGCCCGGAGTGCGCCGGTGTAGGCGTGTCGTGATGCAACAATAATACCAATGCCCGGCCGCGTGCCGGAATTCTACCTCGGTGTGAACCGTCCGTGTGACATCAACAATAATATCTTTGGGTGATCAACCTGCGCGTAACCACGTGCCCGAATTCTACCTCGGTGTAGACATGTCCGTGTAACCACAATAACAATATATCGGGTAATCAACCCGACCGCGTGGCCGCGTGCCGGAATCTTGCGTCGGTGTAGACATGTCCATGTGACATCAACAAGGCGATAATCAAAATGGAAACATACGTGGAATTCTCCATCGCCCGGCCGTCGAGTAAGTTCTCGACAAGTCGGCCAGGCCTCTATCGAGGCGCGGTAACGCAATACCACACTTGCACAACAAAGGCTATCATCACAAGCATAGGCAAGTTTCACAACAACAAGCATAGGCAAGTTTCACAACAACAAGCATAGGCAAGTTTCACACCAACAAGCATAGGCAAGTTTCACCTGACTCAAAGTACTTTCATTTTATGCCAAAGTCAGGGTTTTAATCCCCAGTACTACATCATTAAGTTCTTTTAAAAGAGATCCATTACTTTTATAAAAGTCACCCGATACGTAGTATTAGAATGACCAACCCATTCCTTTTCAAAATCAAGTAACAACATTCTTTTCCTAAGTTCGGTTTGCCTAGTTTGATTACTCAAACTTCCGTTTCAAATGCTCAAATCACTTATTTTAGAAAGGTTTCATAACTCATAGTCTTAATCTCTTTTAAAACAATTGAGTAACATAGGTCATATATATGAGTAGTTTATTCTTGTTTATAACGATCTTATTACAATGACCGTGATCTAGAAAATGTAATATCATTTTGTCTCGTCTTAGCTTACATGCGGATGGAGGTTTCTCTTGGTTTTAATACATCATTATTGATACATTTTCCTTTATTAGCATTTGCGATAGTGCATGATACACATTACGATTCGAAATCGATAAAACATTATCCCTTTAAAAACCAAGTACTCATTACTCACGAATGAGGTTTCACACAAACATCCACATTAAAACAAATAAGTTAAGTCTCTTATCTTATAAGATCAAGTCTCTTAACTTCTAACATCAGTAAACCATTTTCACTTACATAAGGTCGTTATAACTAACTTCCCGTAAAGCTATTATAACACCCTATGTTTTAAACCAACCAAATCACTTAACACGTATGCGTCTATCGTACTACATAGTTCCAACAATCATGCTAGAAAAAGATAGGAAGAGGTTCGCATACCTCGCGGCGATTTATCGACAATAAGCAAAATGCTCCAGTACTACAACCTTGCTAGCCACTTTCCCACTCCTCGAGTAGAATCGCTACTCTTGCCTTTCACTATAAAGGTCCTGGCGTCTATTAACCCCCAAAACACAAGTTCCCGTTTTCTCTGAGAAAATTGGCACTCACACACACGGCGTAAATCTCCTCTCTATCGAGGCTGCCAAGCCAACCGGGGGTTTACCGTCTAACGGGCGTGTACAATTCTACATAATACTACACAAGTCTCTGCCAATACTATGTAAATCTGATTGATTCTTTATTCTTGAGCTTAAGTCAAAAGACATTGCCACAATAATGTTGATTCTATATATAGTATACTTCAACTATATAATCCTACAACATGTAATCTCCGATTACAATAGAGACAAGATAATTACCTCGATAAGCCCAAAATTATCAAGTTATAATGTCGATCTGAGCAGGTTTAGCTCACTCTCAGTGCGCTCAATCCAGCTCAAACAACCCTTAGAAGTTCTAACCAACTTCTACTCAAATACTTGACCAACCATGAAGATTTCCTTAGGGTTTGGTTTGAGACTAAAAGGACAAAGGTAGTATTTAGGGCTCTACGTATAGAGGTATCTTTGGAATACTACAAGGTACAAGGCTAAGGTATTTTGGGCATTATAACAATACTAGGAGAAGTATTTCAATACCACAAGGAGGGTATTATCTGAAAACAACTAGGCTAGGGGTACCCAGCTAGCACCACAAAAGGGGAGGGAACCCTCGGCCAAAGGCCACACGAAATGGGCGAGGGGGAAGGCTCTCGTCTAAGATCTCACAAAGGGGGAGGAGAGTTTTCAAGGATTAGACAAGTGAAGAGTCGATGAAGCAGTTCATACCTACGGGGGGGTATTTATAGGAAACCAAAAGCCAACCAATGGCCAAGATCAAGCCATGTGCAAGGCAAGTGTATGGCCTTGATCAAGCCAAGTAACAAGGCCAAAACATGGCGCAAACAAGCGTGAAAACAAGGCCAAAACAAAGCCCGAATGAGGGTGACAAATGTCACCTCCCGTTGATCAAAATATTTCGTTGCTCGGAAAAATCCGCCAAAATACTAAATGACATAGCGGAATTTTCCCAGCGTAAAGGCGTAAACGTTTAGTCAACGACTCAATCGGCACTTGTACCCAAAATTGATCCTTTGCCTAACAAGGCTCAAATTCTCTCGTGCGTCCATACGTACATACTGCGGAAATGCGGGGTATACGAAGTCTTTGTCAGATTTTCCGTAGAATTTAGTGACTTTGCACTTAGAATATTCTACGTTCGAAGCTAAAGGTTAATGGACGTACTATGGCCATTATAGGTTGAAGTACTAAGTATAGCGTATTCTACTTGAAGGATGGAATAGCTATCAAGGTTGAAGTACTTTGGAGCATTTTGCTATTTGTCGATAATCGTCGCGAGGTATGTGAACCTCTTCCTTCTTTTGACATGATTCTATGTATGGAATATACATGTAGTACTATTTCATGATTCCTTCTACTCTTAGAAGTTAAGAGGTATGTATGTTGATTTACTCTACGTAAAAGTTATGTCTAAGTTATCCTAAGTTCTTACCAAGTATTATGGGGGATGTTGGTAAGAGTCGTTAGGAGGTATTTGGAGCCAAGTTGACTTGGCTAAGTTACGGCACAAATGAGAATAAGAATCGAACAAGCCACTGCAGCGTTAATAAAGGAAAATGTAATGACAATCAATTAAGTTAAAATGAGTAGAATTCTCCATCTGTATAGAAGTTAAGATAAGACAAAATTGTATTACATTTTCTAGATCATGGCTACTCGATTAAGATCGTTATAAATAAGTATAACTTATTCACAACGCACCAAAATATATGTTACTTAATTTATAAGAATTTACGTATGAAGTTTTAAGACTATGAACCTCAAATTTTTAAAGGGTTAAGGGACTTTATTTTTCAAGTTACGGGACTTGATTCTTAAAGGAAGAAATGAATTGATTTAAAAGTATAGAATACTTGATTTGGAAAGAATTGATTTCTTGCCATTTTAAAGATAAGAGACTTGATTTCTAAAAGTTAAAGAAGCTTGATTTCAAAAGTAAAGAGACTTGAAGTATTTTGAAAGCTATGTTATTTGATTTGAAAGTATAAGTCTCTTGGTTATAAAAGGAATGAATTTGTCTAAGACATAAAGAGTTATAACGGCTTTATGGGAAGTTGGTTATAACGACTTTATGGAAGACTAAAAGAATGGTTTTCTTCAGTAATGTAAGTAAAGAAATGATTTGAAATAAAGAAGGGCAAATTATTTTAAAGGTACCAATTTCTTAAGGTTTTTAAGAAAGAAGTCACTTGATTTAGAAGCCTATAAATGTATTTCTAAAAGGTATTGTGACTTGTCTTGAAAAGTAGATATGACTTGATACTACGGTTATTAGTATCTTGGAAGTTTTATTTGAAAAGAGTCATTTTAAAGGGTAGAAGTCGTAGTACATTGGGTTAAATTCGGATTTTATAATGACATTATCGCGTCGAGAAATGGGCGAGCGTTATACCTTTATGGGCAGACTATATGACATTATCGCGTCCCAGAAATGGGTCGGGCAGTATACCGTTATGGGCAGACTATATGACATTATCGCGTCCCGAGAAATGGCAGGCGATATACCTTTATGGGCGGACTATATGACATTATCGCGTCGAGAAATGGGTCGGGCGATATATCTTTATGGGCGAACTATATGACATTATCGCGTCGAAATGGGTCGAGCGATATACCTTTATGGGCGAACTATATGACATTATCGCGTCGAGAAATGGGCGGGAAGTACACCTTTATGGGCGAACTATATGACATTATCGCGTCGAGAAATGGTAGGCGATATACCTTTATGGCGAACTATATGACATTATCGCGTTCGAGAAATGGGTGAGCGATATACCTTTATGGGCAGACTATATGACATTATCGCGTCCCAAAAATGGGCCGGGCAGTATAACTTTATGGGCAGACTATATGACATTATCGCGTCCCAAAAATGGGCCGGGCAGTTTACCTCTATGGGCAGACTTATGTGACTTTATCGCGTCCCAGTTAGGTAGGCGGTATGGCGTCCTCGTAAAAGGCGGATTATGTTATGCGAGGTAAGTAAGTTATATGGTAATGAACTTGGCGGTTTTCCTAAACATATGCGTAAGAATGTGACTATAACTCTTATGTAAAAATGGGAAAAGATAATAAGGTACGATTAAGTTCACGAGATGGTAATGACACGGTAGGATCTGGTATTTACCTTTTTTTATACTTGCCCCTGTCATTCTTTTGTACAGTTATGATTTGTTTACTGTACCATATTTTTCTGTTCCATAGTTGGTACCTGTTATGCGGCCCCGCCGAGAGTTGCGTTAAATGTCGCGAGTTTAGGTACGATTGTGGATCACGAGCTTAGGATCTGGTTGGCATTTGAGATGGCTCGATGTTAGGAGCTTGTCGTCATGGTTTTGTATATTAAGTGCGGCGGGGCCTTGTCCCGTCATAGCATTTGTCAAAATCTTAGAGAGTGCATGTATTCATACGTAGGTTGGGTGGCTGGAGTTGTTTTTACATTGTTAAGCGATGTAGACCGCTTTCGGGTAATTTTTATGTTATGGCGACCTTATCGGCAGCCTTAGTTTTTAAAAAAGTGTTATTTATCTTCCATGATTTATTATGTTGTATGAGTATAAGGGTGCGGGTAAGGCACGATCGCGGCGAGTCGAGTCGTGACAAAAGTGATATCGAGGCGATTAGTCCTCGGAAAGTGTCTGAGACCGTGTCTTGTAGAGTCTTGATTATCGGTGTGTTGTGCACCACGTCTATGTCGGGAGGCTGCGGGACATTTAGGATTAGTTTCCATTCTTCTCACTCTGAGATCGTGCGATAAATTTGTGTTGTTAGGGTCGTCTCTCCTGCGAGTTATGTTGATTGCATTCTGAGAAAGAGCGATGACCGGGAAGGACTATGTGGATTGCGTATCGGGTTGGTAATAATTATAGTATAGTTGGTATTGTGACATACATCTATACGGAGTTATGTATGAGGTCGGGCAGCGTGTTGCCTAGAATGATTTTAGATTACCGGAGTTGGTAAAGACTAACTAGATCTAGGGAAGGTATGGAGCAGTTAATGAATTCTCGCCAAGGTCTTATGTTTTATTTTGGGATAATTGGGAAAGGATGAAGCATGCGATGGTCGGTGAACCCTTAAGAAGTCATGTTAAGAACTTAATGGAATACCATGTTAATATATTAAGCTACGTGATAGGCTTAAGAGAATTATGCGGATGAGGTCAGGTATAGAGTAAGAAATGGTTGTTGTGATCAAGGCGACACCATTATGGTATTATGAGAAGTTTTTGTACCCGTTTCTGGGGGTGATAAGGTAGGCTTGGGCATGGAAATTGCGAGTCTAAGAATATTGATAACGCCGAGACCTTAGGTATATATAAGGCCTTCTCGAGCGATAAGATTTTATTCGGACTAAGGGTAAGAGTTAAGTGCGGCGGGTCGGTGAGTACACATTGCAATTAGCCTCATAGTTTGAAATGTAGTGGGATCAGTTGGTAGTAGTTCAGCTACGTGATAGGGTCACGGTGCAAGGCCCAGTCTAGTTAATTATTTTACGGGTTAGTGGGCGCGTTCCACGGAACAGTCGTGGAAGTCGGAAATGGCCTTAGGTTGTTTAAAGAGTGACTCAGATTAGAGGACAGAATCGGTATGGGCGTTATGTATGTATGCTAGTATGAGTTGGAAGTATGGAAGAAATGCGACCGATAAGAAAGATAACAACCAAGTGTAAAGGAATAGAGCACGAATCCATAAGAACCTTTCGATGTAACTACACCCGTGAGTGTTTGGGTGGTAGGCGGCGGGTATATGAGATTTTCGGTGATGATCTGATCGTCGGACCTAGTAGAGATGATTATGACGGACTTTGAGGTCATTATGAGTATGGACTAGTTGGCCGTGAGTGCGAGGTTGACGTCTTAGCATAAGTATTGTTATGTGGCCGTGGGTGGCATATGTTGTATGAAGGGTGTAGTAAAAGGAGACTATGTAAGCTATCTAATTAGATTGGACTCAGAAAGAACATTCGGGGCGAATGTTTCTAAGGGGAAGAATGTTACACCAGTAATTCAAGAACATGATTATAGAATTAAGATTGGAATGTCGAAAGGAAAGGATTTTTACATTTCCTTATACGGAAAATTTTCGAGTTTAATGTGATGACAAGAATTAATTCAAGTAATGGAATTATTTTTCATTAGAATTATGGACTTAGTGGATTTATTAAGTCTTGGTTTACTATGTTACATGTCCATCGAAATGGGATGAAAAATAGCTAAGTGTGGATGAAATATTTTGTGAAGAAATACTTGGCCAATAAGAGGTTAGCAAGTGCCCTCCCCACTTGTCTTGTGAAGACTCCACACACCTTTATATAGATAAGTCTTGAAGACTTAGAACAAAAGATATTCATCCATACAAACCCTCATCTCTCCAAAAACCTAGAGCAATTCGAAATCCCCATATCCAAAGACAAGATCAAGATCAATGTATTTTCTTTCCACGATTAAGCACCATAACCCTAAATCTAGGTTGGGCGAAAATAGAATGAAACCTAGGGGTTTTCCGTCGACTTTTTGGAAGCGAAACGTGAAGAGAAGTTGATCCTAAGGTTGTATGGGATACATATATGTGATTGGAACTTGAAGAAGTGGAGCGAAACGAAAATTGCGGACCAATAAAGACCGGACTGTTTTGGGGCGGTTTTGGGCAAAAAATGAGGTAAAAGTCCTTCTTTTAAAGTAATTGGATATTACTTATTGTTATAATGTATGGATGAACTTTTGTTAAAAATAATGAAGAATAAAAAGCGTTTGAGCCATTTTTTGGGGCTAAAACCGATTTGGGACAGATTTGGTGTAAATGGAATTCGTTGGTTATTGTCGTTGTTATCTTCACCTATTGCATGTTATAATGGATTAATATTGTTGTTAATAAGTTGTTATAACTTATGTAGATGTTTTGGAACTCGAATTGGAATAAAAAAGGATTAAGGAAAGAGTTATCGGATTTTAGTTGTTCTTAGTAGAATGCATAAAGCTATTGGATATTGTCGTGCAGTTTTTAGGGACTGCTTTAGACGTGTTGTATGCAGGAAAATCAGCCCCTATATTTCATGTTTAATGTAGTAGATTGCTAATGAAAACCCCGAAGGAATAAGGGTGTGGAAAGGCGTTGAAAGGCCTCACATTCCACCCTCGTTATGGTAATTATGGACTGTTTTAGGGGCTGTTTTGGTATGGTTTTGGGGCAGAATTTTACAGGTCCTGTTAAGGCGTGTAATCCCCTTTGGTTAGCTGAATTGTTGGGCCTTAAATGTGGCGTGTTTGGTTATTGAATTCGGCCTTGAAAAAGGTGGCAAAGTATGTAGAAACAAAGGAAGTGATGTCCGATTTTTCGTAGAATTTAGTGACTTTGCACTTAGAATATTCTACGTTCGAAACTAAAGGTTAATGGACGTACTATGGCCATTATAGGTTGAAGTACTAAGTATAGCGTATTCTACTTGAAGGATGGAATAGCTATCAAGGTTGAAGTACTTTGGAGCATTTTGCTATTTGTCGATAATCGTCGCGAGGTATGTGAACCTCTTCCTTCTTTTGACATGATTCTATGTATGGAATATACATGTAGTACTATTTCATGATTCCTTCTACTCTTAGAAGTTAAGAGGTATGTATGTTGATTTACTCTACGTAAAAGTTATGTCTAAGTTATCCTAAGTTCTTACCAAGTCTTATGGGGGATGTTGGTAAGAGTCGTTAGGAGGTATTTGGAACCAAGTTGACTTGGCTAAGTTACGGCACAAATGAGAATAAGAATCGATCAAGCCACTGCAGCGTTAATAAAGGAAAATGTAATGACAATCAATTAAGTTAAAATGAGTAGAATTCTCCATCTGCATAGAAGTTAAGATAAGACAAAATTGTATTACATTTTCTAGATCATGGCTACTCGATTAAGATCGTTATAAATAAGTATAACTTATTCACAACGCACCAAAGTATATGTTACATAATTTATAAGAATTTACGTATGAAGTTTTAAGACTATGAACCTCAAATTTTTAAAGGGTTAAGGGACTTTATTTTTCAAGTTATGGGACTTGATTCTTAAAGGAAGAAATGAATTGATTTAAAAGTATAGAATACTTGATTTGGAAAGAATTGATTTCTTGCCATTTTAAAGATAAGAGACTTGATTTCTAAAAGTTAAAGAAGCTTGATTTCAAAAGTTAAGAGACTTGAAGTATTTTGAAAGCTATGTGATTTGATTTGAAAGTATAAGTCTCTTGGTTATAAAAGGAATGAATTTGTCTAAGACATAAAGAGTTCTAACGGCTTTATGGGAAGTTGGTTATAACGACTTTATGGAAGACTAAAAGAATGGTTTTCTTCAGTAATGTAAGTAAAGAAATGATTTGAAATAAAGAAGGGCAAATTGTTTTAAAGGTACCAATTTCTTAAGGTTTTTAAGAAAGAAGTCACTTGATTTAGAAGCCTATAAATGTATTTCTAAAAGGTATTGTGACTTGTCTTGAAAAGTAGATATGACTTGATACTACGGTTATTAGTATCTTGGAAGTTTTATTTGAAAAAGAGTCATTTTAAAGGAGTAGAAGTACGTAGTACATTGGGTTAAATTCCCGGATTTTATAATGACATTATCGCGTCCCAGAAATGGGCCAGGCAGTATACCTTTATGGGCAGACTATATGACATTATCGCGTCCCAGAAATGGGCCGGGCAGTATACCTTTATGGGCAGACTATATGACATTATCGCGCCCGAAATGGGCGGGCGATATACCTTTATGGGCGGACTATATGACATTATCGCGTCGAGAAATGGGTCGGGCGATATACCTTTATGGGCGGACTATATGACATTATCGCGTCCAGAAATGGGCGGGAAGTATACCTTTATGGGCGAACTATATGACATTATCGCGTCCGAGAAATGGCGAGGCGGTATACCTTTATGGGCGAACTATCGACATTATCGCGTCCGAAATGGGCGGGCGGTATACCTTTATGGCGACTATATGACATTATCGCGTCCCAAAATGGGCACAGCGGTATACCTTTATGGGCGGAACTATATGACATTATCGCGTCCCAGAAATGGGTCAGGCAGTATACCTCTATGGGCAGACTTATGTGACTTTATCGCGTCCCAGTTGGGTAGGCGGTATGGCGTCCTCGTAAAGGGCGGATTATGTTATGCGAGTAAGTAAGTTATATGGTAATGAACTTGACGGTTTTTCCTAAGCATGTACGTAAGAATGTGACTATAACTCTTATGTAAAAATGGGAAAAGATAATAAGGTACGATTAAGTTCACGAGATGGTAATGACACGGTAGGATCTGGTATTTACCTTTTTTTTATACTTGCCCCTGTCATTCCTTTGTACAGTTATGATTTGTTTACTGTAACATATTTTTCCGTTCCATATTTGGTACTGTTATGCGGCCCCGCCCGGGAGTTGCGTTCATGTCGCGAGTTTAGGTACGATTGTGGATCCACGAGCTTAGGATCTGGTTGGCATTTGAGATGGCTCGATGTTAGGAGCTTATCGTCATGGTTATGTATATTCGAAGTGCAGCGGGGCCTTGTCCATCATAGCGTTGTCCAAATCTTAGAGTGCATGTATTCATCGTAGGTGGGTGGCTAGAGTTGTTTTTACATTGTTAAGCGGTGTAGACCCTTTCGGGTAATTTTTATGTTATGGCGGCCTTATCGGCAGCCTTAGTTTTTAAAAAAGTGTTATTTATCTTCCGGATTTATTATGTTGTATGAGTATAAGGGTGCGGGTAGGGCACGATCGTGACTTGGGGTCGGTCGTGACAAGCTATCCGCCGCATAGGTCGTGTAGACCAGCGTGAGGTATTCCTCGCATAGACTGGTCAGCCCGCATGGGACTATTTCACCCGCATAAGCCCTTACGGACCCACATGAGGTATTCCTCGCATCATGGGTAGCAAATCCACGGAATATGCAAATGCCACAAACCCGGGGAATGACCCCGTAATGAATAATATATCACTAGCACAAACCGGCTATAATACATAACATAAGCACTCTGGAGCTTATCATACATAACATAAGCACTACAAACATCATACATAACATAAGCACTATCGACATCATACATAACATAAGCACTTCTAACATCATACATAATATAAGAAAGTTAAGAAATCCCCTAACTTCTTATTAGTCTTATTCATATACACTCTCATTTTAGTTTACTTAAGACACTAACATGTCTTTATAAAGTCCGGGGATTCAACCCAAAGTACTACGTACTTCTACCCTTTTAAAAATGACTCTTTTTCATATAAAACTTCCAAGATACCAATAGCAGTAGTATCAGTCACAACTACTTTTCAAGACAAGTCACGATACCTTTTAGAAATATAATAGGCTTCTAAATCAAGTGACTTCTTTTCTTTTAAAACCTTAGGCAATTGATGCCTTAAAATCAATTTGCCTTTCATTACTTCAAGTCATTTATCCTTACTTATTTTACTTAGAGTAAATCTTTCTTTTTAACTTTCCATAAGGCTAATATAACCAACTTCCCATAAAGTCGTTATATTAACTTTATACATTAGTCAATTACATTTTCCTATATCGAGGACTTATCGTTTAAAAGCGAAACAAGTATCATATACTTTAAAACACTTCAAGTCCCTTAACTTTGAAAACTAAGACATCCTTACTACTTTTAAACAAGTGAGTTAATCCCCTAACTCAACCGACTTGGACATTCTTAAAACAAGTAAAGGATATTAAATTCCTGTACGTCTACCGTACTATATAGGTACAACTATTCATGCTCAAGAGATAGGAAAGTTCCACATACCTCTTCGGTTCAATCCACTTGCCAAGTCCAATATGTCGTACGTAGTATGTCAACCTATAATGACCATGTCGTTTATTAACCTCTAGCAGCGTAGAATATTCTAAGTGCAAAGTCACTAAATTCTCTGGAAAATCGCAACACTTCCTTTGTTTCTACATACTTTTCCACCTTTTTCAAGGCCTGAATTCAATAACCAAACATGCCACATTTAAGGCTCAACAATGAAGTTAACAATAGGGGATTACATGCCAACAAGACGTGTAAAATTCCGCCCCACAATTATATCAAACTAGTCCAAAAATACAATGTCAATTCGGCCAAAGGTGTATCAATATATCAACCTTTCCAATTTCATTTTTCAATTCAAGTTATTTAGTAACATGTTATCACGCGCAATTGAGTATAACTACTACAATCTTCAAGTAGGTAATATGCGACGATTCTAATTAACGACCAAATTGTAATTCAATTTCAAATGA
Source organism: Przewalskia tangutica (assembly GCA_029844215.1). NCBI lineage: Eukaryota > Viridiplantae > Streptophyta > Magnoliopsida > Solanales > Solanaceae > Przewalskia > Przewalskia tangutica. The sequence goes on from CM056720.1 coordinate 72,738,780, forward strand.
CTTAACATGTCATTTTCAGATTTGAGCTTCTAAACTTCCATAACACTTATCAATCTTCATAACACATATCACATGATCACTTATAACTTATCATAACATGGAATCTTCAATTACAAAATTAAGATGAATATTATTACCTCATTTAGCCCAAATATGATCCAAGATTACAAGTCGGTCCTTAGCAACTTTAGATCCTCTTTTCGACGTTCCAATCCACTCCAGCAACCGCATAAACATGAAGAACTCCTCTTCAAGTTCCAACTTCAAAGTTGAAGAACTCCTTAGTTTTTTGCCTTGCGACTAATACGAAAATGCCAGTTTTCCGGGATCTTTCTATTGAGATACACTTACAATACCCTTAGGAACCTTGGTTTAAAGTGTGGAGCTTATTGGACAACAAACGAAAATTTTCTTCTTGAAAACCCTCTCAAAGCCGAGAGCCTCCTTAGAGTTCTTCAAGATTTTTTTTTGAAAATTTAGCTAAGTGTTAAGAGCCTTGTATTGCTACTTGTACACATATATAATACTATGGAGGGTCAATATCTACACAAATGGTTGGCTTAGATGCAATTTATTAAAGGTCAAGCCAAGTGGCCTTGACTAAGTCAACAATATCAAGCTAAAGTCTTTGCAAGACTTGGTCATCCTAATATTGGTCAAATGACCATTTTATCCATGTCAATTTCGTCCAAGACCACTAAGGGGGGTGACACGTGTCGCCCTCATATTAAATCATGATATTTCGTTTTCCGACAAATTCCAAAATTCCGATAAATTCTTACTCGTCTCAAATCTTAACATTTTTTAGTTCTTACGTACGTTCTTATAAACCTATCCTGGAATTCCGGGGTGTAACATCTACCTTGCATATATACTATGCCCCTAAGTGTGGATGCTTGACAAGTGTATGGCCTTATATGTAGCAAGACAAGTGGAGTGGGACCCACCTCCACTTGTCTACAAAATATCTTCCAAGACCAAGTCTATAGTCAAAGGGGTGTGCCACGTGTCACCCTCTCATTGGTCTAAAAATATATTCATCCTCCAAAATATCCATAATTGGTCAAAATATCTCAAAATATTGTGGGCCCCACAATATTGTAAAATTTTCCCGTGGCCCCACTCGACCAAATCCGAATTTAAAAATCCATAATTCTAATATATTCCAAAAGTCTCAAATACCAAATTTGAGAACCAAATTCCAATTAACAAACCTTTTCCTTCACAAGTTCCCGATATTTCTCTTAAGGAAAAGTGTATCTTCTATCGTTTCACGATTTAAACCTTAACGTCTTACGTCGTTCTACGATTCATGTGTTGGAACTACGGGTGTAACGATTAGTAAGGCCTGATATCTTTGTAATTTGGTTATCATCGTGTCTCGGCTTTATTTTAGACTTATGATGTAAATTGTAGTATTTTTCAGTTTTACATACTTGGTACATATTTTGTACTGACCCACTTTTCTCTGGGGCTGCGTTAAATGCGCGGTAGGGGTAGCGGTGGTGGATCCTCGTTCTTAGGATCAGCGATCGGTGTCGAAACTCCGTTTCTCGGAGGCTTGTCTTTTAGTGCGACTTTCCACGATATTGTAGATTTATGTACATTCGGGGTATGGCGAGCCACTGTCATACGATTGTTATTCTTAGAGTTACGTAGTCATATTTGCGGATTGAGTTTTAAAACGAGTTATCTTGATGTATTTTGGTTTATGTACATTTCACGGAAGGTGGCACTTATCCAATTTGCTTGTTGATGTTTATTTTCTAAGTATTGATATGTGTTGTATACTGTTCATTGCTATTCTCGATGTATACAGGCAGGGTGCCGGGTAGGGCACGGTCGCTCCCAGTCGGTCGTGACAAAAGTGGTATTAGAGCAGTTAGTCCTCGGAAAGTGTCTACAAACCGTGTCTAGTAGAGTCTTGATTATCGGTGTGTTGTGAACCACATCTATAATCTGGAGGCTGCAGGACATTTAGGATTGGTTTTCATTCTTCTCTCTCTGAGATCGTGCAATAGAGTTGTCTTATTAGGTTGAATCCTCTCTGACCTATTCTTATGTATCAGTTATGCCTCAACGGAAGGCGACCAGGGCCCAGAAGGGCAAGGCAGCAGCAGGTGCTGCTAGCAGTACTGTTACACCCCGAAATTCTAGGGCATATTTATAAGAACGTACATAAGAATTCAAATTTTAAGATTTGAGACTAGTAAAAATTTATCGGAATTATGGAATTGTCGGAAAATGAAATATTTCGACGAATGGGAGGGCGACACGTGTCACCCCCCTTAAGTTGGTCTTGGAAGATTTTGGCATGGACAAAGGGTCATTTGACCATAAGTTAGATGGCCAAGTCTTGCTAAGTCTTGAAGCTTGATATTATTGACTTGTCAAAGGGCCACTTGGGCTTGATCCTAGTGAAATGTATCCAAGACATCCATATGTGCTAATCTTGACCCTCCATTAAGTTATATATGTATACTAGTAGCAAGGCAAGCTTCCATACTTAGCTAAATTTTCAAGAAAATTGGATGAACATTGTGGAGAGCTCTCAGGTTCAAGGTTTCAAAAAAAGAAAAAAAATTGTTTGTTGTCCAATAAACTCCACACTTTAAACCAAGGTTCATAAGGGTATTGTAAGGGTATCTCAATAGAAAGATCCTGAAAAAATATCATTTTCGTATTAGTCGCAAGGTGAAAACCTAGTTGCTTTCATAGGTTTGGTTTGGAAGATTAAAGGAAAGTTGTTTGTGATCTTCTAAGGGCTTCAAGTGGCGGATTGAAGTGTCAAGGAGAGGCTCTAAGTTGCTAGGGAGCGACTTCGGATCTTGAAGTTGGATTAAGGCTCGTTGAGGTAACAATCTTGTTCTCTTAAAGTGTTATAAGATTACATATTATTGTAGCCTTACATTTTAACTAGCATGAAGTATTATGTGTTGAAGATTTATAAGTGATATGGATAGTAGAAGCCTAGAATCCGAAATGATATTCTAGCCATTTGAAAGTGAAATACAATTTGGTCCTTAATTAGAATCGTCGCATGTTACCTACTTGAAGATTGTAGTAGTTATAATCGACTGCGGCTTAATATCATGTATACTAAACAACTTGGATTGAAAAGGAATTGGATAAGAATTTGTGTTGTAGTACCTCAAGTTGCCGAAATGACATAGTATGTTGGACTAGTTTGATATCAATTGTGGGGCGGAATTTTACACGTCTTGTAGGCGTGTAATCCCCTATTGTTAACTTCATTGATTGAGCCTTAAATGTGGCGTGTTTGGTTATTGAATTCGGGCCTTGAAAATGGTGGAAAAGTATGTAGAAACAAAGGAAGTGCTGTCCGATTTTCCGTAGAATTTAGTGACTTTACACTTAAAATATTCTACATTTGAAGTAAGAAGTTAATAGACGTATTATGGTCATTATACGTTGACATACTACGTGCGGCATACTGGACATAGCAAGTGGATTGAACCGAAGAGGTATGTGGAACTTTCCTATCTCTTGAGCATGAGTAGTTGTACCTATATGATGCGGTGAGCGTCTGAAGATTTTGATATCCTTTACTTGTTTTAAGAATGTCGAGTTGGTGAGTTGGGGATTAACTCACTTGTTTAAAAGTATTAAGGATGTCTTAGTTTTCAAAGTTAAGGGACTTGAAGTATTTTAAAAGTATATGATACTTGTTTCGTTTTAAAAGTATAAGTCCCTTGGATATAAGGAAGAATGTAATTGCCTAAAGTATAAAGTTAATATAACGACTTTATGGGAAGTTGGTTATAATAGCTTTATGAAAAGTTAAAAAGAGTGGTTTACTCTAAGTAATGTAAGTATGATAAATGACTTGAAATAATGAAAGGCAAATTGATTTGAAGGCATAAATTGCTTAAGGTTTTAAAGAAAGAAGTCACTTGATTTAGAAGCCTATAAGCGTATTTTCTAAAAAGGTATTGTGACTTGCCTTGGAAAGTAGATAGGACTTGATACTATGGTTATTAGTATCTTGGAAGCTTATATGAAAAAGAGTCATTTTAAAAGAGTAGAAGTACGTAGCACTTTGGGTTAAATTCCCGGATTTTTATAATGACATGTTAGTGCCTTAAGTAAACTAAAATGAGAGTGTATATGTATAAGACTAATAAGAAGTTAGGGGGATTTCTTAACTTGCTTATGTTATGTATGATAAGCCGGTAGTGCTTATGTTATGTATGATAAGCCGGTAGTTCTTATGTTATGTATGATAAGCCGGTAGTGCTTATGTTATGTATGATAGCCGGTTGTGCTAGTGATATATTGTGCATTCTGGAGTCATTCCGGGTTTGTAACATTTGCATATTACGTGGATTTGCTACCCATGTCACGAGGAATACCTCATGCGAGTCGTAAGGGCTTTGCGGAGTGAAATAGTCCTATGCGGGCGGACCGGTCTATCACGAGGAATACCTCATGCGAGTCCATCCCGACTATCGAGCGGATATAGTCTATACGAGGAAGTTACCTCATGCGGGTCCATACGGCCCTTGCGGGTGAAATAGTCCCAGGAGAAACTCGGCCTATATCTATTACGCCGTCTGCAGAATGGCTTTCTTGAGTTGAGGAGTTGAAGGACCAGGTGAAAGATTTCTTTGGAAAAAGGCTTTATCGGGCTAGTGTTTCTCCGCAGGAAGCCCGGTTTTGTTTGTGAAGAAGAAGGATGGGACGTTGCGTATGTGTGTTGATTACAGGCAGCTGATTAAGGTAACCATCAAGAACATATACCCCCTCCCCAGGATTGATGATTTGTTTGACGATTGCGAGTGCGAGTGTTTCTTCAAGATAGAACTGCGATGCAGTTATCATCAGTGCGAGTTAGAAGCGAATATCCCAAGCGCATTGGGACCGGTATGGGCACTATGAGTTCAGGGTGATGTCTTTCGGTTTGACCAACGCTCCAACGGTATTTATGGATTTGATGAACCGGGTGTTCAAGCCATTTTTGGATACGTTTGTTATAGTATTCATTGATGACATTCTGGTTTATTTACGCACAGAGCAGGAGCATGCATATCACTTGAGGACGGTACTTGGGGTCCTCCGGAGCCGGCAGTTGTTCGCCAAGTTGTCCAAGTGTGAGTTTTGGTTGGCCTTAGTAGCATTTTTGGGGCACATTATTGGGGCGGATGGTGTTCAGGTTGATACGGCAAAGATTGAGGCGGTCAAGTCTTGGCCGAGACCTCTTACTCAGCCGGAGTGCGCGATTTCTTAGAAATTTGTGATTTATTATCGTATGTTTGTGGAAGCGATTTGCTTGATATTGTCACGACCCGACCGGGCGCGGCCAGTGCCACTACAGGCACCGTGCAGTACACATCGAGAGATAATCAGTGAGAACATACATGAAACTTATAAAATAAATCAACGAAATTAAAATCAGCAGGTTAGCGATAAGGCTACCTTCAGATATATATATACATACCGACGATTGCCTCCTTTCCTTTACAAAGTGACCCCTGATATGTGACTACAGACCTCTAAGAGTTTTAACATAACAAATGTGGCGATGCAGGGCCCGCCGTACCACGAATATCGTGAATCTACAACCTCGAGAAAGCCGTACCAAAGATAAGCCTCGGAGTAAATGGAGTTTTTCAAAAAAGCAGAGATCCTAAGAGCAAGGATCACCAACTGTGTACCTAATACTGCGGGCATGAGCAGAAGCCCGAAGAAATCGATTGCAACAGTGCAGATTATGGAGCGGAAATAGTAAACAAATCATAAGCGTATAGAAAAATGGCGAGCGAGTATATAAACAAAATAAATACCGGATCTCTTGTGTCATTTCAATCTCGTGAACTTAATCGTACCTTATTATCTTTTCCCATTTTTCTATAAAAGTTATAGTCACATTCTTACGTACATACTTAGGAAACATCATCAAGTTCATTACCATATAACTTACTTACCTTACATAACATAATCCGACCCTTTATGGAGGCGCTATCTTGCCCAGGCCGATGCGGGATGCGATAAAGTCACGTAAAGTGCGCCCGTAAGGTATATGCGGCCCGTTCACGGGGCGCGATAATGTCATAGAGTCTGCCCGTAAGGTATCTTGCCGGCCCATTTGTTATACCGTAGTTCGAGGTATGTATGCGAGGGCGTGCGTGCGAGCACGCGACAGAAAAATTGGAAAGGAAGAAAGATGATTTTCCACGGAAAGAGTTTAGGTTTTGTAAAGAAAAATGTTAGTTGATGGGAATTTGATTCCCAGATTTGGAATATGGGCTTCTTAAATTATATTAGAATTTTGAGATTTTATTTTCGGAAATGGTCACGTGGGGCCCACGGGAGAAATTTACGGTTTTGTGGGGCCCGCTTTGATTTTGAGATCTTGGCCATTGGTTGGCCTTTACTTGACCTATAAATACCCCTCCCCTTTGAAGACTTATTCATACTAAAATGTTCTAAGTCTTAGAAATCCTCCCCCCCCTCTCTTGTAGTGTTCTCGTCCCTCCCCCCCTTGGTGAGGCCCCTTGGCCGAGAACCCCTCCCCACTGGCCGAGGGTATACACCCCCTCCTTGTGGTGTTGTCTCGTATAAATACCCACTCTTGGTAGAAATACTCTCAAGTATTGTTGTTATACCCAATTACCTTAGGTATACCTTGTAGTATTCCAAAGATACCTCTATCGTGGAGCACGGAAATACTACCTAAATGTCCTTTTGTCTCAAGCCAAAACCCTAAGGAAAATCTCCATAGTTGGTTGGAGTATTAAGAAGAAGTTGCGTAGAACTTCTAAGGGTTGTTTGGAGCGGGTTGGAGCACCGGAGTAGGAGCTAGCGTTGCTTGGGATCGACATCTATACGTGGATAATTATGGGCTTATCGTCGTAAATTTCTTGTCCCCCTAGTGTGTTTGGAAAATACATGTTGTAGGAATAGATAGTTGAAGTATACTATATATAGAACTGAACTTAGTTTTTCGTGATGTCTTTGGACTTAACTAAATCTAAAGAAGAGAAGCGAGCGTAATTACGTGGGGTGTATTCTGATAAACTTGTGGTTGTGGATAGGAAGTCTTTGCCCGATTTTCCGTAGGATCTTGTATCTAGATTTATTCTCTGAGTAGTCTAGACTTTGATAGACTTGTATAACTGTATAGGTTGAATGTTCTGCAGTGGCGTGTCTTCTTGAGAAGGTGGACTAGGCTAAGCGGGTTATGGCCGTGGAGCGATTTGCTAATAGTCGATAATCGTCGCGAGGTATGTGATTCTTCCTATACGCTTGGCATGATATTTTAAAGAAGTATATATAGTGCGGTAGGCGTGCGCGTGTTAAGCGAGCGTGGTTGTCGGCAATGTCTTTTGACTTAAGCTGAATGATAAGAACTTTGAAGTATTTCAAAAGTATTAAGAACTGTTTTTGAAAGAAGAGTAACACTTGGTTTTGAAAACATAAGAGTTATACTAGCTTTATGGGAAGTTAGGTATAACGTCTTAAGAATGATAAAATGAATGATTTATTGATTATAAAAGTTAAGAGACTTGATCTTAAAAGATAAGAGACTTGACTTAAATGAATTGATATGAATTTAGTGAAACCTCATTCGTGAGTAATGAGTACTTGGTTTTAAAAGGAATAATGTTTCTTGATTTGGAAGTCGAGAATAAGTATCGAACAAACCACAACAGCGCTAATAAAGGGAAATGTTTTGACTAATAAAGTATTATTAAAACCAGTAGAAACTTCCATCTGCATAGAAGCTAAGATGAGACAAAATGATATTACATTTCCTAGATCATGGCTGATGTAATAAGATTGTTATGAACAAGAATAACCTACTCACACATAAGGTATATGTTTCTTAAATTGTTTTAAAGGATTAAAACTATGAACTCTGAAACCTTTGAAAATGAAACTTGAGTAATTGAAATTAGGCAAACTTGAGCGTTTGAAAAAGAATGTTACTTGATTTTACAAAGAGAAGTGTTTTGATTTACTTGAAAGATAATCGCTCTATTTTATACTACGGGTATTGTGTGACTTTTGTGAAAGTAACGTATCTTTTAAAAAGAATTAACGTATGAAGTACTTTGGGGATAAAAACCCCGATCTTGCTAATCATATAGTATAAAGTACCTTGTGTGAATAACTTGATTGTGTTGGTTTGTGATAGTCTTGTCATACTTTCTTGTTGATTTGATAAAGTAAACTTGTTAGGATGCTACGTGTGTTAGTATCTTGTGATGTTTGTGTAAAGGGGTTTCCCTTTTTGTGCTTATTTTGTTTAAACGATAAGCTGTTATGTTAGTATCATATCACTCATGATTAGGGGTTAAACGCCCTCCGTGCGGGGTAGACTCGGTAGTGCATGTGACCTATGATTCGAGGATACCTAAATGCGGTGCAGTGTGACTCGTGCGGAGCTCGAGAGTTCGAGGTTAGTGTGCGGCCTTTATGGTCATGCGATCTATGTGGCCATGCGACTGCGAGTCGGGGCGTTGCGGGAGTAGCTACCCTCGATGCGGAGAATACCTGCATGCGGGCCGTCGGGTGGCTTATGCGGGCTGCGGGAAGTTCGGGGCTGAACACGCACATTAGATCTGCGGCGAGTGGCGGCTTTGATCATGTGTCGATCTAGACAGATCTCGTAATCTGATTTATGTCCTTGTTTGTACTAGGGGTTTTAGTAGTCGGCTATGCCTTCGTACTTACCCCGTACGGTTTTATGATGACACAGGTGGGACCTGGTTTTCATGTGTATTCATTGGTGCTTTCATATCATAGACTGGCGGTGAGGAAGGTATTCCATGGGCATGATTGATGTTGTGGGTGTGAGACCCGTTGTTATATTTAGTGATGACTTGGAGGCGTGAGTCACGACTTGACATGGCCTTATTTATTGTGAATTGTAGTTTGGTTATCATACATGTCTCTGCTTTATATAGACTACTATGATTGCATTTACAATATTTTGATTTCACATACTTGGTACTGTTGTCGACCTCGCCGGAAGTGCGTTAAATGCGCGAGTAAAGGTACACGATCGTTGATCCTCGCTCTTAGGAGTCATGATTCGGCGTTTGGGAAAGCTCGTTTCTCGGAGGCTTATCTTGGTATAGTCCTGTTGTTGTAGGTGCTTACATTCGGGGTATGGCGAGACCTGTCCGTCGTTGTTGTCATATCATTCGTAAGTGCATGTAATCTTGTTGTGGGCGGGGTTGTAATGGGATATAGCGTTCAAATTATTATTTATATATCTTGAAGGTACTTAGTTTTGGTTGCTTTGTCTTCTTATTTCCTTTGTCTTATTGCATTGGCTTCGTATTATTGTTTATGTTCGCTGATTTTCTCGATGTATGACTACTTGGGTGCGGGTAAGGCACGATCCACGAGCCGGGCAGTCGTGACAAAAGTGGTATCGAGCGATTAATCCTCGGAAAGTGTCTGAACCGTATCGATGTAAGTCTTGATTATCGGTGTGTTGTGCACCACGCTAATGTCGAGGAGGCTATAGGATATTTAGGAGTGGTTTCCATTCTTCTCGTTACGAGATCGTGCCTTAGAGGCGTGTGATAAGTTGGACCCTCTAACGTATTTCTTTCACTTGGTTATGCCTCAGTGTAAGCGGCAGAGCCGGGAGGCAAAGCGGCCGAAGAGGCTGCGAGTAAGTGCGAGAGGATTCACGAGGCACGAGCCCAATCATTACCTAGGGTAGTGTTTCCTTGGGGAGTTCTGCGGCGTCGCTGGCCCAGGAGTTTAGCTGCGGCGGCGGTTCCTCTGCGGCCGTGATATTTGAACGCTTGGTTCGGCCAGGAAACGATGAATTTAGATTGCGAAAGCGACCACGCTACTAGCTATGGATTTGGCTACGGAGTATACCGATGTACGCGAGTCTTGATGAATATCAGCGAGAGGTTGTGCAAGTAGTTCTTGATTGAAGCTTGAGCATGGCACGTATGCGGGCTTATGCCGCAGCGAAAGCGTGAGATCGGCGGGTTAACGAGGGCGAGAAGAGGGCGAGCAGAGGTCCTTTGGTAACTTTGGCGAGTCACCTCGCGGCGGCCGTCGAGGGCCGTGTGTCTAATGGGTGACCTAGTAGGAGGACTTAGCGCCGGGATCGATGGGTAGTTCGTCGCCTCCCCCAGCTATCGCCTACGAGGCGGGTTTGATTTGAGCGACTAAGGAGTGAAGCGATAAATCTGAGATAGATCTTTAACCCTCAAGGATTAGTATGTGTAATAAGGTGAGTATACCTTAAGTGTTATATTACGATAGCATTATGTAAATGGTGATTAGAAATCTTGGTTAGTTAACCAAGTAAGATTTGGGGATAGAGAAGGTATGAGCCTTAGAGTTTTATGCGTGGAGACCTTAGAGGTAAAGTAGTCTCGAGTAAAGGTGTAGTGTTATGTTTGATCCTTATCGGTGCATAGTGCGTGAGATATATTGTGTGATAAGTCCTGGGTAGTGTGAAATGAAAGGGGTAGTTGAACTAAGAAGACCGCTAGGTTTTTAAGTAGCGTATTTAGTGAGAGTTTTCCTTGGGGAGCTAGTGTTTTGCGGCGTTGCGGGTTGGGTTGAGGCCACGTTGCGGGTCAACCGCGGCTTTGTATGGTGGTAGGGCGGTTGTGGTGGTCTGCGCTTGTGATAAGTCATAAGGGTGTTAGGCCCGTGTTTAGTTAACGTGCGAGTTCGTAGATCGTTGACGATGGTCGGGCGATGGGGCGGCCCGTCGTGTTCTTGATCGAGACCATTTACTCGGTGGTGTTGAGATATCGAAAGGTTGTAATCTTTGCAGGGTGCCTACCTTCACCTTATGGCGACAGTGGGGCCCAGTATGCATTGTTTCTTTTGGAAGTTTTATCGAGCGGGGTTAGGAACTGGTGAGTCTGCATGTCGTATTCATCCTCGGGCGGTGTTTGGATTTGAGGGTAGTTGTGAGGTTTGTTGTCTCACTGTGGAGGAGTGTTTTATAGCTACCATTTCGGTATTCGGTTTTGCCTTATGAAGCCTTAAGGCGGAAGTGTAAGTTCTTGGTCGATGGGTTCGATGTTGGCAAGATTGAGATAGTTGGTTTATACTTGTTCAGAAATGTGGTAGGTTATGAGAAAGAGTTCGAGTGTTCGAAAGTGCGACACTTAAGGGAAGAAGCGAGCATGTATGGCGAGCATAGATGTGATCATTCCTTTTGTAAGAAGAAGGTGTGAAGGAAGTATATTTTAGACCGGGTAAGGGCTTTTGTGATGTTAGAGGTGTTTCCTCGTGGACTTGGATGGAGGTATTTGTGCGGGTGTTTTACGTGGCGGTATGGCGGGTTTGTTTAAATAAGTATAGTAGTGAAGACTATCTTTGGCGCACGTTTGGTTGGAGACTTAGAAGGAACATTCGGGACGAATGTTTCTAAGGAAGAATGTTATACCCAGTAGTTCGAGTATGTATGCGAGGGCGTGCGTGCGAGCACGCGAGAAAAATTGGAAAGGAAGAAGAGGTGATTTTTCCACGGAAAGAGTTTCCGGTTTTTGTAAAGAAAAATGTTCGTTGATGGGAATTGGATTCCCAGATTTGGAATATGGGCTTCTTAAATTATATTAGAATTTTGAGATTTTATTTTCGGAAATGGTCACGTGGGGCCCACGGGAGAAATTTACGGTTTTGTGGGGCCCGCTTTGATTTTGAGATCTTGGCCATTGGTTGGCCTTTACTTGACCTATAAATACCCCTCCCCTTTGAAGACTTATTCATCCTAAAATGTTCTAAGTCTTAGAAATCCTCCCCCCTCTCTTGTAGTGTTCTCGTCCTCCATGGTGAGGCCCTTGGCGAGAACCCCTCCCATGGCCAGTACCCACTAGTGGGGTTGGCGAAAGGGTATACACCACTTGTGGTGTTGTCTCGTATAAATACCCATCTTGGTAGAAATACTCTCAAAGTATTGTTGTTATACCCAAATTACCTTAGTAGTATACCTTGTAGTATTCCAAAGATACCTCTATCGTAGAGGCAGGAAATACTACATAAATGTCCTTTTGTCTCAAGCAGAAACCACTAAGGAAAATCTCCATAGTTGGTTGGAGTATTAAGAAGAAGTTGCGTAGAACTTCTAAGGGTTGTTGGAGCGGGTTGGAGCACCGGAGTAGGAGCTAAGCGTTGCTAAGGATCGACGTCTATACTTGGATAATTATGGGCTTATCGAGGTAATTATCTTGTCCCCCTATTGTGATTGGAAAATACATGTTGTAGGAATATACAGTTGAAGTATACTATATATAGAATGAACTTAGTTTTTGTGCAATGTCTTTGGACTTAAGCTTTGAATCTAAAGAAGAGAAGCGAGCGTAATTACGTGGGTGTATTCTGATGAGACTTGTGTAGTTTGTGGATAGGGAAGTCTTTGCCCGATTTTCCGTAGGATCTTGTATCTAGATTTATTCTCTGAGTAGTCTAGAATTTGATAGACTTGTATAACTGTATAGGTTGAATGTTCTGCGATGGCATGTGCTACTTGAGAAGGTGGACCGGGCTAAGCGGGTTATGGCCGTGGAGCAATTTGCTAATAGTCGATAATCGTCGCGAGGTATGTGATTCTTCCTATCGGCAGGCATGATATTTTAAAGAAGTATATATAGTCACGGTAGGCGTGCGGCGTGTTAGCGAGCGTGGTTATGCAGCAATGTCTTTTGACTTAAGCACGAATGATAAGAACTTTGAAGTATTTCAAAAAGTATTAGAAGCTTGTTTTGAAAGAAGAGTAACACTTGGTTTTGAAAACATAAGAGTTATACTAGCTTTATGGGAAGTTAGGTATAACGTCTTAAGAATGATAAAATGAATGATTTATTGATTATAAAAGTTAAGAGACTTGATCTTAAAGATAAGAGACTTGACTTAAATGAATTGATATGAATTTCGTGTGAAACCTCGTTAAGTGAGTAATGAGTACTTGGTTTTAAAAGGAATAATGTTTCTTGATTTGGAAGTCGAATAAGTATCGAACAAACCACTTATTGCGCTAATAAAGGAAATGTTTTGACTAATAAAGTATTATTAAAACCGGTAGAAACTTCCATCTGCATAGAAGCTAAGATGAGACAAAATGATATTACATTTCCTAGATCATGTTTCTTTGTAATAAGATTGTTATGAACAAGAATAACCTACTCACATAAGGTATATGTTTCTTAAATTGTTTTAAAGGATTAAAACTATGAACTCTGAAACCTTTGAAAATGAGAAACTTGAGTAATTGAAATTAGGCAAACTTGAGCGTTTGAAAAGAATGTTACTTGATTTTACAAAGAGAAGTGTTTTTGATTTACTTCAAAAGATAATCGCTCTATTTTATACTACGGGTATTGTGTGACTTTTGTGAAAGTAACGTATCTTTTAAAAAGAATTAACGTATGAAGTACTTTGGGGATAAAAACCCCGATCTTGCTAATCATATAGTATAAAGTACCTTGTGTGAATAACTTGATTGTGTTGGTTTGTGATAGTCTTGTCATACTTTCTTGTTGATTTGATAAAGTAAACATGTTAGGATGCTACGTGTGTTAGTATCTTGTGATGTTTGTGTAAAGGGGTTTCCCTTGTTGTGCTTATGTTGTTTAAACGATAAGCTGTTATGTTAGTATCATATCACTCATGATTAGGGGTTAAGGCGCCTCCGTCTGGGGTAGACTTCGGTAGTGCTGTGTGACCTATGATTCGAGATACCTAAATGCGGTGCATGTGACTCGTGCGGAACTCACGAGAGTTCGAGTTAGTGTGCGGCCTTTATGGTCATGCGGTCTATGTGGCCATGCGGTGCGAGTCGGGGCGTTGCGGGGAGTAGCTACCCTCGATGCGGGAATACCTCATGCGGGCCATCAGTGGCTTATGCGGAGGCTGCGGGAAGTTCGGGGCTAGGCGCGCGCATTAGATCTGCAGGCGAGTGGCGGCTTTGATCATGTGAGTGCAGAGCGGATCTCGTAATCTGATTTATGTCCTTGTTTATCTTGGGGTTTTAGTAGTCGGCTATGCCTTCGTACTTACCGTGCGGTTTTATGATGACACGGGTGGGACACTGGTGTTCATGTGTATTCCTTGGTGCTTTCATATCATAGGCTGGCGGTGAGGAAGGTATTCCACGGGCGTGATTGATGTTGTGGCGTGAGACCCGTTGTTATATTTGAGTGATGACTTGGAGGCGTGAGTCACGACTTGACATATTGCTTATTTATTGTGAAGCGTAGTTTGGTTATCATCATGTCTCTTATTTATATAGACTACTATGATTGCATTCTGATATTTTGATTCACGTACTTGGTACTGTTATCTTGACCTACTTGAAGTGCGTTCGTATCGCGAGTAAAGGTACACGATCGTTGATCCTCGCTCTTAGGAGTCCGATTCAGCGTTTGGGAAAGCTCCGTTTCTCGGAGGCTTATCTTGGTATAGTCCCTGTTGTTGTAGGTGCTTACATTCGGTATGGCGTCATACTGTCCGTCGTTGTTGTCGTATCACTCGTGTAAGTGCAGTAATCTTGTTGTTGTGGCGGGGTTGTAATGGGATATGCTTGTTCAAATTGTTATTTATATATCTTGAAGGTAGTTTTGGTTAGCTTTGCCTTCTTATTTCAACTGTCTTATTGCATTGGCTTCATGTTATTGTTTATGTTCGCTGATTTTCTCGATGTATGACTACTTGGGTGCGGGTAAGGCACGATCCACGGGCCGGGCAGGTCGTGACACCATTCTGGGGCGATAATGTCATATAATCGCCCGTAAAGGTATATTGCGGCCCGTTCACGAGGCGCGATAATGTCATATAGTGCGCCCGTAAGGTATCTTTGCGACCCGTTCTGGGGCGATAATGTCATATAGTGCGCCCGTAAGGTATCTTGCGGCCCGTTCACGGGGCGCGATAATGTCTCTTTGCATAACATTTTAAACCCTCTCTTCTCAACTGCTTAAGTCGTTATAACAACTTCCCATAAAGCTACTATAACTGGTATACCCCGTAGTTCCAGAGTATGTATGTGAGGACGTACGTACAAGTGTTTAAGCCTAATTAGGTTAGGGATGAAATTGTGAACTTTCAACGGAAAAGATTCCGAACCTTGTCAAGGAAATGTTACGTTTTTAATATTTTAACCAATTGCAGTTTTTAGAGATGAAATATTTTGGACCAATAGGAGGGCGACATGTGTCACCCTTAGGTGGCACATGTTGGACGAAAATTGTGGGCAAGTGGCCAAATCAATTAGTCAAGTCTTGGAAGATATTTTTTTTGTGGAGTAAGTGGGGTGCCTTGGACGGTTTTTGGAGAGCAAGTGGCTAGCCACATGTCTCATTGTTGTGGTGGACATATGTCCCAAAGTTGTGGTGGACATATGTCCCAAAGTTGTGGTGGACACTTGGTTGGAAGACTTCACTGTGACCAAATCTTCACCACCTCTTGCTTAAATCTTGGCCATTGAAGGTCTATAAATACCCCATAGTGCAAGACTTAACTTCGTCCACTTAAACAATTTCCAAGTCTCCAAAATCCTTTCCCCTTGTTGTAGTCTCTCGTCCAAACTCCCTCCCCTTAGAAGTAGCTCTCGTCAAAACACACCCCATAGTAGAAAATTCCTTCAAGTATTGTTACTATCCCAAATACCTTAGCCAAAAATTCTTTGTAGTATTCTAAGGTTACCTCTATACTAAAAGCCCGGAAATACTACTTTATTTCCTTTAGTCACAAAACGAAACCCTAGGAAAATCTTCATAGTTGGTTGAAGTATTAAGTAGAAGTTGTTTGGAAACTTCTAAGGGTTTCTTCGAGCTATTGGAGCGTGCAGAATAGGAGCTAAACGTTGTTCAGGATCGACATATAATCTTGGATAATTTTGGGCTTAGCGATGTAATAATCTTTATCCTTCTATTGTAATTGGAGATTACATATTGTAGTAGTTTAGAATTAAGTATAAGTTATATAGAAGGATGGTATAAAAGAAGAGAATTAAAGCGTACTTACGTTGAAATTTGTATTTACAATAGACTTGTGTAGTTTGTGGTAGGAAATCTTGCTGATTTTAGTAGAATAGAGAACCTTACGCTTAGAATATTCTACGAAGTAGTCTAGGCGTTGATAGGCGTATTTGACTATTATAGGTTGATACTCTGCGCGCGACATATTCGACTTGGCGGTGGATTGGTAGGAGGTATGTGATTCTTCCTATCCTCTTGGCATGATATTTTTGATATATATATATATGCGGTGAGCGTCGTGTGTTAAATTGGTTTTACTCGATGTCTTTTGACTTGAGTTTTAAATAATAAGAATCTTGAAGTATTTCAAAGAGTTATGAATCATTTTGAAAGAAAAGTAATGCTTGGTTTTCAAAAGCTTAAGTGTTATACTAGCTTTATATGGCGATTAGGTATAACGACTTAAGAAGATAAGAGAAGCGGTTTACTTATTTGTTATAAAAGCCTTATAAATGATTTACGAAGGTGTGGTAAGTTGGTTTGATAAGTAGACATATTATGATGCTCGTGTGTTAGTGTCTTGTAAGCGTTTGTGTAAAGGGGTTTCCTTGTTGTGCTTATGTTGTTTAACGATAGCGGTTGTCTTGATATTATATCACTTACCCACGACTTATTCTGGCCGAGGCTAGCTACCCCGTCACGAGAATACCTCATGCAGTGCTGTGACCTATGCGGAGTGCGGGAGTTCGGGATGATCACTCGGGTGTATTCTGCCGTCTGAGAATACCTGCGTGCGATCTGTGTGACTATGCGGGTGCGGGAGTCGAGTTGATCTGAGGGTTAGCTACCCCGTCGAGAATACCTCATGCGAACCTAGGTGGTCTATGCGGTGCGGAAGTTCGAGATTAGGCTCGCATAATGATACTATCGGAGATTGGCCTTGCCGATCATTAAGCGGCCTAGAAAAGACCGATTCGTTATATCTATTTTGCTCTTGTTTATGTTGGCACTATGTGCGGTTAAATTAGTTGTTCATACGTATTTGTAATTGGTTTTAAAATGCTATGATTTCATTTGATGCTACGGATTTCACATACTTGGTACTGTTGTCGACCTCCTTGAGGGCTGCGTTAAATGCCGCAGGTAGAGGTACTCCTGTCGTTGATCCCCGCTCCTAGGATCGCCGTTTCTGCTTTTGTGAAAGCCCCGTTTCTCCGGAGGCTTATCTTTTTTGGGTATGATCTCCCTGTCATTGTAGCTTTATGTACATTCAGGGTATGGCGGGGCCCTGTCCCGCCATAGTTGTTTATTTTCTTATAGGTCCGTAGTCCTGTTGTAAATGTTGGGATGTAACTGTCAGACTTGATATGTATATACATGCCGAAAGGCAACTTTTTCTGGGTTAGACTGTTTCTTATTTTACTCTTTATCTCATGTCCTTGTTTTTATATTCCGCTGGTTACTCTGATGTATATCTACTTGGGTGCCCGGGTAAGGCACCAGTCACGGGCTCGGGATCGGGTCGTGACAATAACAACCTTTTCAAATTAGAAAATTTAGGGCACTTTTTATTCCTTATTACCTTAGGGAAAAATTTAACCTAAAAGTACTACGTACATACATACTTAAAAGAATCTTAAAACTCCTTCTCTTTTTAAATCAATAAACTTCTTCTTTTGAAAACTCAAGCCTCTTAACTTTTGAAATAAATCATAGAAACCATACTTTTTAAATCAAGTCCTTTCTTCCTTTAAGAATCAAGTCTCATAACTTGAAAAATAAAGTCTTGTAACCTTCTTAGAAATCAAGTTCATAGTCTTAAAACTTCATAACATAAACTCTTTTAATTTAAGTAACATATGCTTTTTATGAGTCGTGAATAGGTTATACGTGTTTATAACTATCTTATTAAAGTTGTCATGATCTAGAAAATGTAATACAATTTTGTCTTATCTTAGTTTCTATGCAGATGGAGAATTCTACTCATTTTAATATAATTGATTGTCGATACATTTTCTTTTATTAATATTTGCAATGGCTTGTTCGATACTTATTCTTATTAGTGCGATAACTTAGCCAAGTCAACTCGACTCCGAATATGTTACACCAGTAAGTCAGGACATGTTTAAGAGAGATATGCGTAAGGAACTCAAGACTTGAAATTGAGTGCGAAAGGAAGAATTGTTTTTCAGACGGAAAATCTTAGAAACGTCGGAAAGGAAAAATGTTCGTTGAGAGAATTGGATTCTCAAAATGCATTAATTGAGGATTATGGAATGTATTTTCATTATGGAAATTTATTTCTGGTTGGTCGTGTGGGGCCCACAGAAATTTTATGTTTGTGTGGCCCATGAGGTTACAAAATTTTATGGAGCGAATGGGAGGCGACACGTGGCACCCCACTATAGTCTTGGCGAAATATTCAAGGGTGAAATGGTCATTTGACGATGTATAGAAAACAAAGTCTTGCTAATTAAGATCTTGATATTGTTGACTAAGTCGATGGCCACTTGGCTTGATCTCTTCCCTCGAACTTTACATGTGTTGTAATATAGACCCTCCGTGTATTATATAAACATACTAGTAGCAAGACAAGGCTATTTTACATAGAAAAATTGAAGAACAACATTCTTGGAACATTGCTCTCGGCTTTGAGCATTTGTGAACAAGAAAATTTTGCAATTGTGATCCATTATTCACAAGACTTTAACCCAAGGTCCCTAAGGGTATTGTAAGGATATTTCAATAGAAAGATTTCGGAAAAACCGCATCTTTACGTTAGTCATGGCGGAAACCAGTGTTCTTGACTTTGAAGTTGGAAATAGAAGAGGAGTTTTTCACAAGCTTCTAAGGGTTGCAAATAGCGGATCGGAACGTCAAGAAAAGGAGTTGGAGTTGCTAAGGATCGACTTCGGGTTTTGGATCATTTTGAGCTTAAGGAGGTAATAATCTCCGTCTTGCTATTATAATTCAAGATTTCAGGTTGTAGTAGTTAGAAATGATCATGTGGATTATATTATGAAGAATGATATGTGTTATGGAATATTTGGATGGAATCCGAAAGTTGCATGATTTAGCCTTTAAGTTTGTAATTCAATTTAGTTACTAGTTTAGTCGTCGCATATTATCTAAAGAGTTGATTAAGGTGATTATAATTGTTAAGTTGTTTATGACTATATAACATGTTAGACCTAAGAAGTTGGATTGAAAAAGAATTGGATAGGACTTGTGTTGTTATATTGTTAGCCGAGAATGGCTTTGAGTATTAAACTACTTGGTATGAATTGTGGGGCGAAATTTTACACGTATTGTAAGGCGTGTAATCCCCTTTGATTGGTTGGTATGTTGAGCCTTAAATGTGGCGTGTTTGGTTATTGAATTCGGCCTTGAAAAAGGTGGCAAAGTATGTAGAAACAAAGGAAGTGCTGTCCGATTTTCCGTAGAATTTAGTGACTTTGCACTTAGAATATTCTACGTTCGAAGCTAAAGGTTAATGGACGTATTATGACCATTATATGTTGAAGTACTAAGTATAGCGTATTCTACTTGAAGGATGGAATAACTACTAAGGTTGAAGTACTTTGGAGCATTTTGTTATTTGTCGATAATCGTCATGAGTATGTGAACCTCTTTCTTTGGACATGATTCTAAGTATGGAATATACATGTAGTACTATTTCATGATTCATACACTCTTAGAAGTTAAGAGGTATGTATGTTGATTTACTCTACGTAAAGGTTATGTCTAAGTTATCCTAAGTTCTTACCAAGTCTTATGGGGGATGTTGGTAAGAGTCGTTAGGAGGTATTTGGAGCCAAGTTGACTTGGCTAAGTTACGGCACAAATGAGAATAAGTATCGAACAAGCCACTGCAACGTTAATAAAGGAAAATGTAATGACAATCAAATATGTTAAAATGAGTAGAATTCTCCATCTGCATAGAACTAAGATAAGATAAAATTGTATTACATTTTCTAGATCATGGCTACTTGAATAAGATCTTTATAAATAAGTATAACTTATTCACAACACACCAAAGTATATGTTACTTAACTTAAAAGAATTTACGTATGAAGTTTTAAGACTATGGATCTCAAATTCTTAAAAGTTAAGAGACTTTATTTTTCATGTTATGAGACTTGATTCTTAAAGGAAGAAATGAATTGATTTACAAGTATAGAATACTTGATTTGGAAAGACTTGATTTCTAAAGTTAAGAAACTTGTTTTCTTAAAAGTTAAGAGACTTGAAGTATTTTGAAAGCTATGTGATTTGATTTGAAAGTATAAGTCTCTTGGTTATAAAAGGAATGAATTTGTCTAAGACATAAAGAGTTATAACGGCTTTATGAGAAGTTGGTTATAACAACTTTATGGAAGATTAAAAGAATGGTTTTCTTCAGTAATGTAAGCAAAGAAATGATTTGAAATAAAGAAGGGAAAATTGTTTTAAAGGTATCAATTGCTTAAGGTTTTAAAGAAAGAAGTCACTTGATTTAGAAGCCGGTAAATGTATTTCTAAAAGGTATTGTGACTTGTCTTAAAAAATAGATATGACTTGATACTACGGTTGTTAGTATCTTGGAAGTTTTATTTGAAAAAGAGCCATTTTTAAAAGGGTAAGTGCGTGAATGCGTTGGGTTAAATTCACGGATTTTATATGACATTACGCATCGAGTTGGGTAGGCGGTATACCTTTATGGGCAGACTATATGACTTTACCGCGTCCCAGATTGGGCCGGGAAGTATACCTTTATGGGCAGACTACATGACTTTACCGCGTCCCAGATTGGGCCGGGCAGTATACCTTTATGGGCAGACTACATAACCTTACCGCGTCCCAGATTAGGCCGGGCAGTATACCTTTATGGGCAGACTACATGACTTTACGCGTCCCAGTTGGGTCGGGCGGTATACCTTTATGGGCGAACTACGCGGCTTTCTGCGTCCCGGATGGGCGGGCGTATACCTTTATGGGCGACCACGTGACTTTACGCGTCCCAGTTGGCGGGCGTTATACCTTTATGGGCGAACTATGTGACTTTATCGCGTCCCGGTGGGCGGGCGATATAGGTGTCCTCCGTAAAGGGCGGATTATGTTACGTAAGGTAAGTAAGTTATATCGTAATGAACTTGACGGTTTTTCCTAAGCATGTACGTAAGAATGTGACTATAACTTTTATTGAAAAATGGGAAAAGATAATAAGGTACGATTAAGTTCACGAGATGGTAATGACACGGTAGGATCTGGTATGTACTTTTTTTTATACTCGCCCCTGTCATTCTTTTGTACAGTTATGATTTGTTTACTGTACCTTATTTTCCGTTCCATATTCGCTACATGTTGTACTGACCCGCCGGAAGTGCGTTAAATGTCCATGAGTTTAGGTACAGATTGTGGATCATGAGCTTAGGAGTCTGGTTGACATTTTGAGATGGCTCGATGTTCGGTGTTGTCATTGTTACACCGTAATTCAAGGACATGTTTAAGAGAATATGCGTAGGGAACACAAGACTTGAAATTGAGTACGAAAGGAAGAATTGTTTTTAAATGGAAAATCTTAGAACGTCGGAAAGGAGAAATGTTTGTTAGTCGAATTAGATTCTCAAAATGCATTAATTGAAGAGTTTGGAACTTATTATCATTATGGAAATTTATTTTCTGATTTGGTCACGTGGGGCCACGCAGAAATTTTCGTTTTGTGGGACCCGCGATGGTTCTAATTTTATGGGCGAATGGGAGGCGACATGGCACCCCCATTGGTCTTGGGACGAAATTGAAGCAAAGGGTAAAATGGTCATTGACCATCGAGGAAGATAAGTCTTGGCTTGAGTTTATTGACTAGTCGAAACATGTCGGCAGCGATTAATTAATTACTCTCATCCACAGCCACTCAAGTGTTGCAATATAAGCCATCCATTGTATTATATATACACAACTAGTGCAAGACTAGCTCTTTTAACACTTAGAAAAATTTAGAGACTTTGTGTATGTTTCATGTTGCTCTCGGCTTTAGGGTGTTTCACACACAAAAATTTTGTAGTTTTGATCCATTAGCCACAAGACTTTAACCCAAGGTCCCTAAGGGTATTGTAAGGATATCTCAATAGAAAGATTTCAGAAAAATGGCGTTTTCACGTTAGTCGCAAGGCGAAAACCTAAGGCATTTTCATAGGTTTTGATTGGAAATGGAAGAGAAGTTGGTTGTGAGCTTCTAAAGGCTTCAAATAGCGGATTGGAGCGTAAAGGAAAGGAGCTAAGAATTGCTAAGGAGCGACATTGAATCTTGGAAATTATAAGGGCTTGAAAAGGTAAAATTCTTGTCGTTTTAGTAATTGAGATTACCTATTGTTGTAGATATGGATATTAGCAAGTATGAGATATATATATTATGAAGTTGATAAGTGTTATGGATATTGGAACCCTAATCCGAAAAGTAGTATGTTTAGCCTTGAGATTTCAATTCAATTGGATTATTAGTTTAATAGTCACATGTTATATAAGTTGTTTATGATAATATAACATGTTAGACCTAAGAAGTTGGATTGAAAAAGAATTGGAAAAGGACTTTGTGTTGTTGTATATGTTTAGTCAAGAATGGCTTTAAATATGGAACTAGTTTCGTATTAATTTGTGGCGGAATTTTACGTCATGTTAGGCGTGTAATCCCCCTTTAGTTAGCTGAATTGTTGGGCCTTAAATGTGGCGTGTTTGGTTATTTAATTCGGCCTTGAAAAGGTGGCAAAGTATGTAGAAACAAAGGAAGTGTTGTCAGATTTTAGTAGAATTTAGTGACTTTGCACTTAGAATATTCTCGTTGAAGCTAAGGTTAATGGGCGTATTATGGCCATTATAGGTTGAAGTACTAGGTATAGCGTATTCTACTTGAAGGATGGAATAGCTATCAAGGTTGAAGTACTTTGGAGCATTTTGCTATTTGTCGATAATCGTCGCGAGGTTTGTGAACCTCTTCCCTCTCTTGACATGATTCTATGTATGGAATATACATGTAGTATTATTTCATGATTCCTTCTACTCTTAGAAGTTAAGAGGTATGTATGTTGATTTACTCTACATAAAGGTTATGTCTAAGTTATCATAAGTTCTTACCAAGTCTTATGGGGGATGTTGGTAAGAGTCGTTAGGAGGTATTTGGAGCCAAGTTGACTTGGCTAAGTTACGGCACAAATGAGAATAAGAATCGAATAAGCCACTGCAACGGTAATAAAGGAAAATGTAATGACAATCAATAATGTCATATAATCTGCCCATAAAGGTATACTGCCTAGCCCATTCCTGGGACGCGATAATGTCATATAATCTGCCCATAAAGGTATATTGCGGCCCGTTCACGGGCGCGATAATGTCATATAGATGCCCGTAAGGTATCTTGCCCGACCCGTTCACGGGGGCGATAATGTCATATAGTGCGCCCGTAAAGGTATCTTGCGGCCCGTTCTGGGACGCGATAATGTCTCTTTGCATAACATTTTAAACCCTCTTCTCACTTCTTCTTAAGTCGTTATAACAACTTCCCATAAAGCTACTATAACTGGTATACCCCGTAGTTCCAGAGTATGTATGTGAGGACGTACGTACAAGTGTTTAAGCCTAATTAGGTTAGGGATGAAATTGTGAACTTTCAACGGAAAAGATTCCGAACCTTGTGAAGGAAATTTTACGTTTTTAATATTTTAACCAATTACGGATTTTTCCGAGAGATGAAATATTTTGGACCAATAGGAGGGCGACATGTGTCACCCTTAGGTGGCACATGTTGGACGAAAATTGTGGGCAAGTGGCCAAGTCAATTAGTCAAGTCTTGGAAGATATTTTTTTTGTGGAGCAAGTGGGGTGCCTTGGACGGTTTTTGGAGAGCAAGTGGCTAGCCACATGTCTCATTGTTTTGGTGGACATATGTCCCAAAGTTGTGGTGGACATATGTCCCAAAGTTGTGGTGGACACTTGGTTGGAAGACTTCACTTGCACAAGCAACCAAATCTTCACCCTACACTTGCTTAAATCTTGGCCATTGAAGGTCCTATAAATACCTTAAGTCTGAGACTTCTTCATCCACTTAAACAATTTCCAAGTCTCCAAAATCCTTCCCCCTTGTTGTAGTCTCTCGTCCAAAACTCCCTCCCCCCTTAGAAGTAACTCTCGTCCGAAACACACCCCCCCTAGTAGAACATTCCTTCAAGTATTGTGACTATCCCAATTACCTTTGCCAATCATCCCTTGTAGTATTCGAAGGTTACCTCATACTAAAAGCAGGAAATACTACTTTATTTCCTTTAGTCACAAAACGAAACCCTAGGAAAATCTTCATAGTTGGTTGAAGTATTAAGTAGAAGTTGTTTGGAAACTTCTAAGGGTTTCTTCGAGCTATTGGAGCGTGCAGAATAGGAGCTAAACGTTGTTCAGGATCGACATATAATCTTGGATAATTTTGGGCTTATCGATGTAATAATCTTTATCCTTCTATTGTAATTGGAGATTACATATTGTAGTAGTTTAGAATTAAGTATAAGTTATATAGAAGGATGGTATAAAAGAAGAGAATTAAACTGTACTTACATTGGGCTGTATTTACAATAGACTTTTGTAGTTTGTGGTGAAATCTTGATTTTCCGTAGAATAGAGAACCTTCTGCTTAGAATATTCTACGAAGTTGTCTAGACGTTGATAGACGTGTCTGACTATTATAGGTTGATACTCTGCGCGCGACATATTCGACTTGGCAGGTGGATTGAGCCGAGGAGGTATGTGATTCTTCCTATCCTCTTGAGCATGATATTTTTGATATATATATAGTACGGTAGACGTACGTGTGTTAAATTGGTTTTACTCTGATGTCTTTTGACTTGAGTTTTAAATAATAAGAATCTTGAAGTATTTCAAAAGAGTTATGAATCATTTTTGAAAGAAAAGTAATACTTGGTTTTTCAAAAAGCTTAAGTGTTATACTAGCTTTATGGGCAGTTAGGTATAACGACTTAAGAAAGATAAGAGGAAACGGTTTACTTATTTGTTATAAAAGCCTTATAAATGATTTCTGAAGGTGTGGTAAGTTGGTTTGATAAGTAGACATATTATGATGCTACGTGTGTTAGTGTCTTGTAAGCGTTTGTGTAAAGGGGTTTCCTTGTTGTGCTTATGTTGTTTAACGATAGCGATTGTCTTGATATTATATCACTTACCCCACGACTTATTCTGGTGAGGCTAGCCACCCCGTCACGAGAATACCTCATCTTGGTGCATGTGACCTATGCGGGCTGCGGGAGTTCGGGATGATCACTCGGGTGTATTACGCGTCACGAGAATACCTCATGCGATGCGTGTGACTATGCGGTGCGGGAGTCGAGTTGATCTGAGGTTAGCTACCGTCACGAGAATACCTCATGCGGACCTAGGTGGTCTATGCGGTGCGGAAGTTCGAGATTAGGCTCGCATAATGATACTATCGGCGATTGGCCTTGCCGATCATTAGCGGCCTAGAAAAGACCGATTCGTTATATCTATTTTGCTCTTGTTTATGTTGTGGCACTATATGCGATTAAATTGGTTGTTCATACGTATTTGTAATTGGTTTTAAAATGCTATGATTTCATTTGATGCTTCTGATTTCACATACTTGGTACTGTTATCTTGACCTCCTTGAGGGCTACGTTCATGCTGCGGTAGAGTACTCTGTCGTTGATCCGCTCCTAGGATCGCCGTTTACCTTTTGTAAGCCGTTTCTCGGAGGCTTATCTTTTTGGGTATGATCTCACTGTCATTGTAGCTTTATGTACATTCGGGGTATGGCGGTGTCACGACCGTTCGGGGCGTGGTAGTGCCTTACCGGGCACCCAAGTGATCACGCATCGGAGAAAATCAGCGGAACATAAAACACAACATGAAATAATGCAAAGGAAACACATGTTTATCGAGAAAAACTTGCCTTGGCGTATATATATATATATAAAAACTTAGATCGAGCGATTACATCCATTACAACCTTGCCCATACTATAGACCTCTAAAGTGACGCGACAACGATGGCGGGGAGGCCGCCGTACCTGAATATGGCACTACTACGACGGGGACTATACCCGATAAGCCTCGGGAAAGCGGAGCTTCCCAAAGCTGACTGTGACCACGAGAGCTAGGATCAACGGTGGTGTACCTCGACTGCGGCGTGAGCGCGGCCCGAAGGAGGTCGATCTGGCGGTACCAAGTATGTGGCTGAAAATCACGTAAATGAAATCATAGTAGTCTATATAAAGCAGGAGACATGTATGATAACCAAACTACAGTTCACAATAGATAAATAGTCATGTCAAGTCAGGGACTCATGCCCTCAAAGTCATCACTCAAATATAACAATGGGTCTCACGCCCATAACATCAATCATGCCTGTGGAATACCTTCCTCACTGCCGGCAGTTTATGATATAAAAGCACGAGAATACCATGAACACGGGTCCACGTGTCATCATAAAACCGTCACGGGTAAATCACGAAGGCATGGCCGACTACTAAAACCCACGGTACAAACAAGGTCATAAAGCGTATCATGAGATCTGTCTGGCGTCGTCACATGATCAAAGCGCCACTTCGCGCGATATCTAATGCGCGTCTAGCCACTGGAACTTCATGACTCGCGCAGGCCCTCGATGGCGCGTGAGGTATTCCCCGCGTCGGTAGCTTCTCCCGGCGTCCGCTGGACCGCGATCGCGCATGGCCACATAGACGCGCATGACCATAAAGGCCGCGCGCTAACTGGAGCTCTCGTAGCTCGCGTAGGCCAGGACCCGCGTGAGGTATTCTCGAATCATAGGTCACACTGGACCGCTGAGTCTACCCGCGGAGGCGGCAACCTCGGGATGATGTCAAGGTGGTGGTACAATACCAACATAACGGTGATAGTTAAACAACTTAAGCGCGATCGAGGAAAACCCCTTTACACAAACATCACAAGATAATAACACCGTAGCATCCTGGCATGTTTACTTATCAAATCAACAAGAAAGTATTACAAGGCTATCGCGAACCAACACAATCAAGTTATTCACACAAGGTACTTTCTACTATATGATTAATAAGATCGGGTTTTATCCCCAAAGTACTTCATACATTAACTCTTTAAGAGATCTGTTCTTTCACAAATAGTCACACAATACTCGTAGTATATAAAAATAGAGTGACTATCTTTGGAAGTAAACCAAAACACTTCTCTTTGTAAAATCAAGTAACAACATTATTTTCCAAACGTTCAAGTTTGCCTAATGTCAAATGTTCAAGTTTCTCATTTTTCGAAAGGTTTCGTAGTTCATAGTTTTAATCCTTTAAAACAATTTGAGAAACATATACCTTATGTGTGAGTAGTTTATTCTTGTTCATAACAATCTTATTCTGACCATGATCTAGGAAATGTAATATCATTTTGTCTCATCTTAGCTTCTATGCGGATGGAAGTTTCTCTTAGTTTTAATAATACTTTATTAGTGAAAACATTTCCCTTTATTAGCGCTGCTGTGGTTTGTTCGATACTTATTCTGATTTCCGAAATCAGTAAAACATTATTCCTTTTTTTAAAAACCAAGTACTCATTACTCACGGATGAGTTTTCACACTTATTAACAAAACTCATATTAATTAACCGAGTCATGTCTCTTATCTTTTTAAGATTAAGTCTCTTAATCTTCTTAAAGTCAATAACCCTTCTTTTTATCCTTCTTAAGCCGTTATATCTAACTTCCCATAAAGCTAGTATAACTCTTAAGCTTTTAAAACCAAGTATTACTCTTACATTAAAAATGGTTGATATTCTTTTGAAATACTTCAAGATTATTGAGCTTAAGTCAAAAGACATTGCGTAATTATTATTCGGCTTAAGTCAAAAGACATTGTCGTAATTATTATTCGGGCTTAAGTCGAAAGACATTGCAAGTAATTATTATTCGATTAACACACGTCGTCTCACCGTACTATATATACTTTAAAATATCATGCTCAAAGTATAGGAAGAATCACATACCTCATGACGATTATCGACTATTAGCAAAGCGCTCACGGCTATAACGGCTAGCGCGTCCACCTTCCAAGTAGAGCATGCTACTCGCGATCATTCAACCTATAAAGGTTATACAAGTATATCAATGACTAGACTACTCTGTAGATTATTCTTACGATGTGATTCGATTCAAGTCTTTTACGTAATATCCTTCTATTACGTTCAATTCTCTTCTATGAATCTTATATTCATTTCTATAACTCTGTATGTAATTTCCAATTACAATATAAGGACAGTATTTACCTCGATAAGCCCAAAATTATCAAGTTATAATGTCGATCACGAGCAGCGTTTAGCTCACTACTCAGGTGCTCCAGCCCGCTCCAAACAACCCTTAGAAGTTCTCGCAACTTCTTGTTAATACTCCATCCAACTATGGAGATTTCCTTGAGGTTGTGCTTTGTAGTGGAGGAAGTATAATAGTATTTCGGGCTTTTAGTATAAGTGTAACCTTGGAATACTACAAGGTATACGGCTAAGGTAATTTGGGTATAATACAATACTTTGGAAGTATTTCTACCAAGATGGGGTGTATTTATACGAGACAACACCACGAGGGGTGTACCTCGGCCGGCCCCACTAGGAGGCGGGGTACTCGGCGAGGGGAGGGACTCTCGCCAAGGGCCTCGCAAAGGGGAGGGGAGGCTAGGGCGAGACATCGACACAAAGGGGGAGAGCTCTCGAGACTTAGGAAAGTTTTTGGATGAAGAAGTCTTCGCAAAGGGGGTATTTATAGGTCAAGCCATGACCACCGATGGCGAATCGTACCAAGTGCAAGGCAAGTGTAAGGTCAAGATTCACCCATGTGTACCTTATCCGTCTACCACACAAATATCCTACCAACTCCTTGACAAACCAACCACACTTTCGCCCTTTACGCCCAAGCCTCGCCGATTAGGCGTGACAAGTGTCGCCTCTCGTTAGTCCAAAATGTTTCGTCTCTCGGAAAAATCCGCAAAATTAAAAATGACATAGCCGAATTTTCCTTCGCAGATTGTCTAAAGCGTTTAAAAACGACTCTAATCGGGGTTGTGCAAAAAATAAAATCGGCGAAGCCTACTTTAAGCCATACTTTTCTCGTCGTCTTACGTCATACTGCGGAAATCTGACGGTATAACGTTCTCCCCTTAGAAACATTCGTCCGAATGTTCCTACAGAATCTCAAAACATCGTGCGATTATAGTCTTACTACTATACTTACGAGAACAATCACGCCACGCTGTACGAAACACTGCGCAAAAATACTTACATCGAGTCACGAGGAAACACCTCTAGCGACAAAGCCCTTACGAGGTCTAAAATATACTTCCTTGCGCCTTCTCCTTACAAAAGAAATGATCACGTCTATGCTCGCAATACATGCTCGCTTCTTCCCATACGCGTCGTACATACTGTACCTCGAACTCTTTCTTACCATAACTTTATTCTTGATTCGGTTTCCAAATCTACAGGTCACTATCTCTAACTTGGTCATCATTAGCGGGAACACTGCCGATGGATCTCGATACTTTTAGAACCTAACAACGGAAGGGCCAGGACATCTTTGCCTCCTAAGTCGGACGGCAAAAGCTAACATATAGGCAATCGCCTACTCTTCACATGACACTGAAAAGGCCCGAAGTAACTCGGGCTAAGTTTCCTCTGATTAGAATCTCGTCACACCGCCAGGGTGGTACATGAAAACCCACCGTCGTCCACGAACTCCAAGCGTCGTCGCCGATCATCCGTCGACTTACGGTGATTACGAGTGTCGATAACCTCTCTGGATAGGCTTCACCTATCCCGTCCTGCCGAAACAAGTATGAACCCACTATCTGAACTTTGCCAACATCGAACTAATCGGCCGCTTACACTTCCGCCCTACGAGGCCGTGGCGATATCAGAATCTTTGAAATGGTAGTTATAAAGCACTCCCTCAGCGAGGCAACAATCCTCATAGCTACCCCTAAATCCAAACACGGGCAGAAGCGAATGCGCTCTTGAGACTACTTTGAGTTCACAACCGCACGATAAAACCTCGCGAAAAAGCAGTAGAACACAGGCTTCCTTTATGCGCCATAAGGTGAAGGTAGGCACCTCGCAGCCTTACAACCTTCACGATAAAACATCTCGCATAACTCTTTCAGGTAAGTCGATCTGTGAAGGACAAGATGGTGACCTCGTCGGCGGAGCTCTTGTCGAATGCATCTACGAACTCGTCGATGGTTAACTAAACTTGGGCCTAACACCCTCGTGACCCTAACACAAGCGGGACCACCACAAACTGACCCCACCACCATACGGGGCGCGGGTTGACCCGCAATATAGCCTCAACCCGACCAATGACGCGAAAACACTAGCTCGATCCGGTACAATCTCGCTAATCCACGTTACGAAAACCTGGCGTCTTCTTAGCTCGACTACCCTCTTTCATTTCCCACAACTCGAGGACTTATATACCAATATATCTCGCGTGCACTATGCACTCAGATAAAGTCAAACATAAAAAATATAAATCTTACACTCGAGATGGCCTCGCCTCTAAGGTCTCACGTGTAAAACTCTAAGGCTCGCACTTTTCCTATCCCCGATCTTCCGGTTTCTAACCATGATTTCTAATCACAATTTTTCATATATTAGCGAACATAATACTTAAGATATACTCGTCTCATCATCGTACTAATCTACAGAGGTTAATGATATACTGTATCTCTTGCTTCACTCCTCTGTCGTTCCAATCGATCATGCCTGTGTGTATGGCATAACAAGTTGTCGAAGAAATCGACACTCATAATGACACTTACCACAGCGGCCACAGGGTGGGGTGGCCTCACTGCAGCTAACGCCGTATGCCAGAACTCACGAATGCGATTGATATGGTAGGTGAGTCCTCCTACTAGGACATCCTTTCGACACATGGCCCGACGGCGCGGTAAAACAAGTACCCGACAAAAGGCGACATTCCCGGATGGCGCTTTGTCATAATGTGAACAACGGGAAAAAGCGAATCGGTGTTGGTGGAACCTCGTGTAGGCGTGAGCGGAAGCTGCGGGTTACGACCAACTCCTGCGTACCGAGCGTCACGAACCACGTGGAGGACCACTCTGCTTGCGGTGGATGTGCATATCTAATCTCTTCTTGAGGTGGTTCGCCTTGAAAGTTACCAAAGGACGCTTGTTGTTACGGCTGCCTGCTTCGCCAGTTAACGTCGATCTCTACGTTTCTCGACTGCGTGCATGGCGTACACGAGCCATGCTCGAGCCTAAGCGAAGAATTACTCTGCGACCCTCTCTTAGATATTCCTCAAGACTCGCGGTACATGGTATACTCTCTAGTAGCGGATCCATAGCTAATGTGGTCGCCTCTTTGCAATCTATATTCTCCGTTCGATCGTGGGCGAAGGTTCATATATCATGGTGCGATGAAAGCCTGCTGCCATTGTAAACTCTGTTGAAGTGGGGCGTGGCATAACTCCCGAATGAAATACCACGGTGATGATTGGGCGTGCCGCGTAACCTACGTACTCTGCTCGCGACTCCATAATTTGCGCCGCCCGGGCGGATCGCCTTGCGGGCATAGCGGTAAGGGAAAGAAATCGTTAGAGGTCCGACTTATAACACGGCTCTAAGCACGATCTCGAGTGAGAAGAATGAAACGATCCTAAATATCCTATAGCCTCACGATTATTGGTATGGTGCACGACATCTGGATAATCGAACTACTAGATCTGATGCGTAGACAACTTTCAGGATTAAGCGCTCACGATACCACTTTTATCGCGACCGTTCGGGGCGTGTTGATGCCTTACCGGGCACCCAAGTAGTCACACATCGAGAGAAAATCGCGGAACATAAAGCGAACATGAAATAATGCAGAAACACATGTTTATCTGAGAAAAACTTGCCTTACGGCATATATATATATATAAAAACTTAGATCCGACGATTTACATCCCATTTACAACGCTTGCCCCTGGCGATTACTACGGACCTCTAAGAGTGACATGACAACAATGGCGGGGCGGGGCCGCCGTACCCACGAATGTAGCACACTACTGACGAGGACTATACGGTGATAAGCCTCGGGAAGCGGGCTTCCCAATTTGAGCTGACCACGAGCTAGGATCAGCGGGTGTACCTCGACTGCGGCATGAGCGCGGCCCCAAAGGAGGTCGATCTGGTGGTACCAAGTATGTGGCCCGAAAATCACGTAAATGAAATCATAGTAGTCTATATAAAGCGGGAGACATGTATGATAGCAAACTACTGATTCCTGATAGATAAATAGTCATGTCAAATCGGGGACTCGTGCCCTCAAAGTAAATCACTCAAATATAACAATGGGTCTCACGCCCATAACATCAATCATGGCGTGGAATACCTTCGCCATTTCTGGCGATTTATGATATAAAAGCACCGAGGAATACGTATGAACACGGGTCCCACGTGTCATCATAAAACCGTCTGGGTAAATGCGAAGGCATGGCCGAGCTACTAAAACCCACAGTACAAACAAGGTCATAAAGCGTATCATGAGATCTGTCTGAAGCCGTCGCATGATCAAAGGCGGCCTTTCGCGCGATATCTAATTTGCGCGTCTAGCCACAGAACTTCCGCGACTCGCGTAGGCCGCTCCGATGGCCCGCGTGAGGTATTCCCGCGTCGGTAGCTACTCCTCGGCATCCGCTGGACCGCGATCCGCGTAGCCACGTAGACCGCGTGACCATAAAGGCGCGCACTAACACTGGAGCTCGTAGCTCGCGCCGGCCCTCGGGACCCGCGTGAGGTATTCTCGAATCATAGGTCCCACGGACCGCTGAGTCTACCGCGTCGGAGGCGACTCGACCTCGGGATGATGTCAAGGTGAGTGGTACAATACCAACATAACGGTGATAGTTAAACAGCTTAAAGCGCAATCGAGGAAAACCCTTTACACAAACATCGCGAGATAATAACACCGTAGCATCTAACATGTTTACTTATCAAATCAACAAGAAAGTATTACAAGGCTATCACAAACCAACACAATCAAGTTATTCACACAAGGTACTTTCTGCTATATGATTAATAAGATCGGGTTTTTATCCCCGAAGTACTTCATACATTAACTCTTTAAGAGATCTGTTCTTTCACGAATAGTCACCTGATACTGCGTAGTATATAAAAATAGAGTGACTATCTTTGGAAATAAACCAAAACACTTCTCTTTGTAAAATCAAGTAACAACATTATTTTCCAAGCGTTCAAGTTTGCCTAATTTCAAATGTTCAAGTTTCTCATTTTTGAAAGGTTTAGTAGTTCATAGTTTTAATCCTTTAAAACAATTTGAGAAGCATATACCTTATGTGAGTAGTTTATTCTTGTTCATAACAATCTTATTACAACATGATCTAGGAAATGTAATATCATTTGTCTCATCTTAGCTTCATGCGGATGGAAGTTTCTCTTGGTTTAATAATGCTTTATTAGTCAAAACATTTCCCTTTATTAGCTTCTTTGTGGTTTGTTCGATACTTATTACGATTTCGAAATCGGTAAAACATTATTCCTTTTTAAAACCAAGTACTCATTACTCACGGATGAGGTTTCACACTTATTAACAAAACTCATATTAATTAAGCAAGTCAAGTCTCTTATCTTTTTAAGATTAAGTCTCTTAATCTTCTTAAAGTCAATAACCACTTCTTTTTATCCTTCTTAGCCGTTATACCTAACTTCCATAAAGTTAGTATAACTCTTAAGCTTTAAAACCAAGTATTACTCTTACATTAAAAATGGTTGATATTCTTTTGAAATACTTCAAGATTATTCGGGCTTAAGTCAAAGGCATTGCCGTAATTATTATTCGGGCTTAAGTCAAAGACATTGCGTAATTATTATTAGGGCTTAAGTCAAAATACATTCGTAATTATTATTCGGTTAACACACGTCGTCTACCGTACTATATATACTTTAAAATATCATGCTCAAGAGTATAGGAAGAATCACATACCTCGCGACGATTATGGACTATTA
Organism: Przewalskia tangutica; assembly: GCA_029844215.1. Classification (NCBI taxonomy): domain Eukaryota; kingdom Viridiplantae; phylum Streptophyta; class Magnoliopsida; order Solanales; family Solanaceae; genus Przewalskia; species Przewalskia tangutica. Next base: position 72,772,761 of record CM056720.1, read on the forward strand.
GCAAAAGCGCTCACGGCTATAACCCGGCTAGCCTTGTCCACCTTCCAAGTAGAGCATGCTACTCGCGATCATTCAACCTATAAAGGTTATACAAGTCTATCGATGACTAGACTACTCTGTAGATTATTCTTGATGTGATTCGGTTCAAGTCTTTTACGTAATATCCTTCATTACGATTCAATTCTCTTCTATGAATCTTATATTCATTTTATAACTACTGTATGTAATTTCCAATTACAATATAAGGACAAGAGTATTTACCTCGATAAGCCCAAAATTATCAAGTTATAATGTCGATCTGAGCAGCGTTTAGCTCTACTCGGTGCTCGACCCGCTCCAAACAACCCTTAGAAGTTCTACGCAACTTCTTGTAATACTCCATCCAACTATGGAGATTTCCTTAGGGTTGTGTTTTGTGGTAGGAAGTATAATAGTATTTCAGGCTTTTTAGTATAAGTGTAACCTTGGAATACTACAAGGTATACGGCTAAGGTAATTTGGGTATAGTAACAATACTTTGGAGAGTATTTCTACGAGGGGTGTATTTATACGAGACAACACCACGAGGGGGTGTACCCTCGGCAACCCCACTAGGAGGGTACTCTCGGCCAAGGGGAGGACTCGGCCAAGGGCCTCACAAATGGGGAGGGGAGGCTGGGGAGAAATCAACACAAAGGGAGAGCTCTCGAGACTTAGGAAAGTTTTGGATGAAGAAGTCTTCACAAAGGGGGTATTTATAGGTCAAGCCATGGCGACGATGGCGAGATCATGCAGTGCAAGGCAAGTGTAAGGTCAAGATTAGCGTGTGTACCTTATCCATCTACACAAATATCTACCAACTCCTTGACAAACCAACCACACTTTCGGCCCCTTTACGCCCGAACCTCCTCCGATTAGAGGGTGACAAGTGTCGCCCTCTCGTTAATACAAAATGTTTAAATCTCTCGGAAAAATCCGCAAAAATTAAAAATGACATAGCCGGAATTTTCCCTTCGCAAGTTGTCTAAAACGTTTCGTCGAAAAATGACTCTAATCGGGGGTTGTGCACAAAATAAAATCGGCCAAGCCTACTTTAAGCTTCAAACTTTTCTACGTACGTCCTTACGTACATACTCTGGAAATACGGGGTATAACAACGGGGCCCTGTCCCGCCATAGTTGTTTACTTTCTTAGAGGTCTGTAGTCCTGTTGTAAATGTTGGGATGTAACTGTCAGACTTGATATGTATATACATACCGAAAGACAACTTTTTCTGGGTTAGAATGTTTCTTATTTTACTCTTTATCTCATGTCCTTGTTTTTATATTCCGCTGGTTACTCTGATGTATATCTACTTGGGTGCCCGGGTAAGGCACCAGTCACGGGCCCAGGATCGGGTCGTGACAAAAGTGGTATCAGAGCAGTTAATCCTCGGAAAGTGTCTACAGACCGTATCTAGTAGAGTCTTGATTATCGGTGTGTTGTGCACCACACCAATAATCAGGAGGCTACATGATATTTAGGATTGTTTCCATTCTTCTCACTCTGAGATCGTGCCTTAGAGCTATGTTATAAGTTGGACTCTTTCTAACACATTCTTATGTACCAGCTATGCCTCGCGAGGCAACCTCGGGCCCAGAGAAGGCAAAGCGGTGAGGAGGCTGCTAGTAGGACCTGAGGACCACGAGGCACAGGCCCGGACCTTACGGTGGTGCTCGGGCGAGTTCCACGACGCCACGGCCCAGTGAGTTTAGGCGCGGCGGAGGCTCACGAGACCACGATACTGCGCCTCGGTCCCAACGGAAGCGAGAGAGATGGATTCTGAGGAGATGGCGATTATTAGCGAGTTGTGGCGGACGGGGATAGGATGGATCTGGCGGTTCGATGCTTGCACCGTGGTTCACCGTCGGATAACTTGAGGCTCACGGGATTTTACGAGTTGCGACCCGCTTTGAGTTCTGGTCGAGGCACGAGGATGATCCACGAGTTCATCAAAAGTTCTGGATCGTGAGTGATCGAGGCTTGAGGCCGAGTCGGTGGTCTTAGGTTCGCATCGGTTGCGTGATCTGCGATCGGTGGTTTGATTTGTGAGGCGTCGGGAGAGCATGCGCCTCCAGCTGTATGGGACGAGTTCTCTAAGGCATTCCTTGGCCATTTCTTGCCACCACAGATGAGGAGAGCTGTCACGACCGAACCGGGGCCGTGGTAGTGCCTTACCTGGGCACTGGTGATCTGACATCGAGAGAAAAACCCGGAAATAAAAACTCAAGAAAAGCAGTGAAATAAGCGAGCTAACGACGGTTACCTTTTGTACATAAATTAAAACTTGAGCGATTACATCCGCCTGACAAACTTGCAGCGGTATTCTGGACCTCAAGAATTTTAAAATCATAATGGCGGGACGGGGCCCGCCGTACCTGAATGAACAAAAGTCTACTACTTGAGGCCGTACCACGAAGCAAGCCTCAGAGATATGGAGCTTTCAGAAGCGAGCAGCGATCCTAAGAGGCGGATCGACAAAGTATGTACCCAACTGCGGCATGAGCGGCCCGAAGGAAGTCGATTACTGGTACAGTATGTGGCCCGAAAAATCACGTAAATGAAATCATAATAGTCTATATAAAGCGGGAGACGTGTATGATAACCAAATTCTGACACCACGACATATAAGCGATCATATCATGATAGGGACTCGTGCGATGAAATCATCACTCAAATACAACGGGAATTTAACCCGCACAAGGTCGCGTGCCGGCGTCTCGCTCGGTATAAGCGTGGCCTGGAACCGTCCTGGTGGGCCCGTACGTGGACCGTCAGCGTGTCGGTATGCCCGAAGGAGATAACAAGATAACAATCCTGTGGAAGCGTACGTGGGCTACCCAGCGTGTCGGTATGTCGAAGCAACTAACAAAACAATACTCATTGTGGAAGCATGCGTGGGCTACCCAGCGTGTCGGTATGTCCAAACAACTAACGGATAACACTCACAATGGAAACATGCGTGGGCTACCCAGCGTGTCGGTATGCCCGTCAATCAACGGATAACAGGCCCTCGTGAGACTCGGTAGCACCTGACAAAACAACGCACAGCAAGGCTATCACAACAAGCATAGGCGGTTACACCTGACTCGAGTCTTATAAATACTTTAACACAGCGTCAAGTATACCATTTAAAACCCAGTACTTAACCCTTTGGATCAAGGTACTCCTACCTTTTATAAACAAGTCACTTATGTTTTCCATCACGAGGAGTTGATATTTGAAAGCGAGTTACTTCCCCTTTTCCAAAATCAAGTTACCATTTTAAATCTAATAATGAAACCATTTCTTTATTTTCATAAAGTCGTTATAATTAACTTCCCATAAAGCTATTATAACACTTTATGTTTTAAAACAATACAAGACAAAACCATGCCTTTCTTTTGAAACAAAACACTTCCAAATCTTAAGTCTCTTTTCTTTTAGAAATCGAATTCCTTACTTTGGAATTTTTAAGAAGATCAAAACTTGATTTCAATAATTCTCATTAAATGACCATGATCTAGGAAATGTAATGCCATTTTGTCTTATCTTAGCTTACATGCGGATGGAGGTTTCTCTTTGGTTTTAATATGATTAATTGTCATTACTTCTTTCCTTTATCGGACTGCGTTGGCTTGTTCGATCTTTATTCCCATTTCAGAAATTTGTAACGTTATTCTTTTAAAAACCAAGTATTCATTTCTCACGAATTAGGTTTATACTTTTCAACACCATTTAGGTCAATTACAAGTCACGTCTCTTATCTTTTGAAATCAACAAACCATTCTTTTAGCTACGTAAAGTGGTTATAACAAACTTCCCATAAAGCCGTTATAACACTTTATGTTTTAAACAACCAATTACCACTATAAACCTTTATGAGATCAATAGGGCTCGTTCTTTAACCACCAAGTACGTTACTAAAGGATAAGACTTTACTACTATTTCCACCTGATGAAGCCCATAACACTTCATATCAAGTCAAGACACAAAAGGGAAATCAAATTCCTTTAACACAGCGTCGTCTACTGCTATATATTTTACAAATAGTCATCTTTGAAGAGGATAGGAAGAATCACATACCTCGCGGCGATTATCGGCGGTTAGCAATATGCTCCACGATCTATATCGCGTAAGTAGAATATGCTCTGTAGTACTTGATCTATAAAGTGTCGTAAAGCGTCTATCAAACTCTGGCTTGAGCGTGGAGTAACTAAGTGCAAAGTCCCTAAATTCTCGACAATTTGGGCCGGTGCTTCCTTTGTTTCTACTAACTTGCCACCTTTGTTAAGGTCGAATTCAATAACCAAACTCCTGATAATGCAAAATAAACCAATAATTCCATGTCGTTTCTTGGCAATAAACCGACCCTAAACCCTTTCAACTCTTTCCAATCAAGTTCTTATGCCTAACGTGATATCTAGCCCTAGACATCTTCAACAAGACAACAAGATCCAAATCTATTCAAATAAAACAGCCTCGGGCTCACATCTATACTACTAAAATATATGACCTTAGGCTGCATCTATACTACTAAAATATATGACCTTGGGCTCATAACCAAGAGAAATGGGAAACTTTTACCTTAAGGAATAGCCCACAAGCCCCTTTTCTTCCACCTCTTCAGTCAAAATCGCCCACCGCTTCCCACAAGTTTACCCACACTTTTCCTTCTTGCATTATGACAATTTCCTCTTAGGCTAGGTTTTCTTCCAAAAACTAGAGAGAAGGGAGAGGGTTTTCTTGGGAGGGTTTCCAAATGAAATGAAATGGAATGGCCAAGTCTTCAAGACTTGGCCTAAAATAGGACCACTTCGGATAAAGGATGGGAGGACACTTGTCACCCTCATAGGTTTTAAAACAAAATATCCTGTTTTACGCCTTTTATCGCGAAAAATCGCGTTGGCGCGCGGCCCACTCCAGAAAATTTCCAGCATTCGCGCGCGTCCCTGCATTCGGCGCGCGGCCTGAAACCCCGGACCCCGTACAACTGCGCGCGCCACGCGTCCGGCGCCGTACTGTACCTGAGCGCGTCTTTGCTGCGCGCCAAACAAACTTCCGTAACTTTTGACCCGATGTCTATCGTCGGCCGAGCGGTTTGTTGCGTTGGGATCTAAATTTAACGAACTACATATTAGGCTTTTAAACACCTCGAAACTCTTAACAACTGAATTACAACACTCCAAGGTAAACTCAAAATCCGTCCAACACATGTTTGTCGACTTATCTATCAACTTTCAACTCTTATATTCCTTGGTATGTTCTTATCTTACTCCTTGAATTTCAGGTGTAACATTCTCCCCCCTAGAAACATTTGTCGAATGTTCCTCCTAAGTCTCAAGCCTTGGCGTCGGTATAGTCTTCACTCTCCGCTCGCACAAGAATCGGTTATGCCGCTCATGGACTTATCACTGAAAAAATACTCCCAGCATCTATGTACTCACAAAGATTATTGTAAAATCTTCTACCCAGACGATCTTACATCTAGGTTTCAATTGTCATAAATTCTAAGGTTCAAAATTTTCTCATCCTCGGACTTACCACTTTCACTAATCGCTTCTAAATCACATTTTTAACACAAAGTTATCAGAACATAACACTTAACACATCACTATAACATCAATGCATACTAGTCTCTAGTGGGTTAAGAATATACTGTAACTATTACTTGCTGCCGCTTCATGCCGTTCTACTCATGTTCCTTCCACCTTGCGCGCACAAAAGGAGGAGATGAATCGGCCGCGATCTCGAAGGTGAGTCTCTACATCCGCTATCTGCAGTTGGACAATTCCTGCAAAATGGCCTGCTGTCGCATACAAAACAAACCCCGTTCCCGCGACACTCCCACCATGGAGCTTACCCAGCGGCCGCGCGCGGTAGGGGTCCCGTCGACTAACGTCCTGCTCCCGATAACACGAAACACAGAGCCACGACCTCACGAATTTCTGAGCGTCACGAAGGCGTGGCGGAGCACTCCGTCTTGGCGGGCGCGCTCTGCACTGCCTCGAAGGTCACGGAGGACTCTTGTCACGGCCTCTTACTGGCGATCTTGGTCGTTCCGTCGACCTCTACGTTCCTCAGTCTGCTGCGCATAGGCACGGATGCGGGCAATGTCGTGCGGTGAAGAGCTACTGTGCATCCTCCGCTAAATAATCGTGAGTCCGGTGACATAACGGTGCACTCTATCCTCCATATTGGCCACCACAGCGAGGACATGCAGGGCGATGAGTCAAACTCTACATTGTACTCCCGAGCGTGCGCCTCTTTGTCTTAGCATCAAAAATTTGTCGGCCGTGCCTCACCATGCTGTGGAGGCAAGAAATGTGAGAAAGCCTCGAGAACTCACTGACCGGTGGAGTGCGTGTTCCCCGGGGCGGCTCGCGAATCAAACGATCGGCTGCGGTATCACGCGGCCGATGTGAACAAAACCAACGGCTCGGTCTCGAAGCCTTGATCACTCGTGATCCGTGTAGCGCCGGATTAACTCCTGCGAGATCATCCTCGGGCCTCGACCGTAGAACTTCGGGTGGGTTGCGACTCGAGAAAATCCGTAGTCTCGAACTATCGACCTCGGGTGAACTATGGGTACTCTACGGGCTGCTGCGTCGATCTATCGCCGTGCAGCCACGATCACGCGATAAGCTGGGCCGTCTCGCGTAACCCGTCTCATACCCGGTGCGGGGTGGAGGCTCGGTGCGTAGTCTCGGGAGAGGCCGATCTTTGCTCTACTCGCGGCTCCCTCTGCCTTGCCATACGGGCTCTGGTTGCCTTGCGTGGAGGCATCAGTGGTATACAAAGAACACGTTAGAGAGTCAGCATAACACCGCTCTAAGGCACGATCTGAGTGAGAAGAATGGAAACCAATCCTAAATATCCTATAGCCTCACGATTATAGATGTGGTGCACAACACGCGATAATCAAGACTCTCTGGATCTGATGCATAGACACTCTCAGGATTAAGCGCTCACGATACCACTTTTTCACGACCGAACGGGCGTGTGGTAGTGCCTTACCGGGCACCTGGTGATACAACATCGAGAGAAAAACCGCCGGAAATGAAAACTCGAAAGAAAAGCAGTGAAATAAGAAGCGAGCTAAAGCGGTTACACTTTTGTACATAAATTAAAACTTGAGCGATTCATCTCTTACAAACACGCCTGCGATGTTCTGAGACCTCTAGAATTTTAAAATCATAATGATGGGACGGGGCCCGCGTGCCACTGAATGAACAAAGTCTACTACTTGAGGAGCCGTACCACGCGAACAAGCCTCAGGAGATATGGAGCTTTCAGAAGCGAGCAGCGATCCTAAGAGGCGGATCGACAGTATGTACCCGACTGCGGCATGAGCGCGGCCCCGAAGAAGTCGATACAACGGTACAGTATGTGGCGAAAAATCGTAAATGAAATCATAATAGTCTATATAAAGCGGGAGACATGTATGATAACCAAATTCTGACACCACAACATATAGCGATCATATCGAGATAGGGACTCGTGCGGTGAAATCATCTCTCAAATACAACGGGAATTTAACGCGCTTGAAGGCGCGTGCCGGCGTCTCGCTCGGTATAAGCATGGCCACTGGAAGTCTAGTGGGCCCGTACGTGGACCATCCAGCGTGTCGGTATGCCCGAAGGAGATAACAAGATAACAATCCTGTGGAAGCATGCAGTGGGCTACCCAGCGTGTCGGTATGTCGAAACGACTAACAAAACAATACTCATTGTGGAAGCATACGTGGGCTACCCAGCGTGTCGGTATGTCAAACAACTAACGGATAACACTCACAATGGAAACATGCCGTGGGCTACCCGATGTGTCGGTATGCCCGTCAATCGACGGATAACCGGCCTGTTGAGAGACTCGGTAGCAGACAAAAAACACTTGCACAATGAGGCTATCACGCAAGCATAGGTCGGTTACACACAACTCAGTCTTATAAATACATCTTAACACAGCGTCAAGTATACCATTTAAAACCCAGTACTTAACCCCTTTAGGATCAAGGTACTCACCTTTTATAAACAAGTCACTATGTTTTTCCATCATGAGGAGTTGATATTTGAAAGCGAGTTACTTCCCTTTTCCAAAATCAAGTTACCATTTTAAATCTAATAATGAAACCATTTCTTTATTTTCATAAAGTCGTTATAATTAACTTCCCATAAAGCTATTATAACACTTTATGTTTTAAAACAATACAAGACAAAACCATGCCTTTCTTTTGAAACAAAACACTTCCAAATCTTAAGTCTCTTTTCTTTTAGAAATCGAATTCCTTACTTTGGAATTTTTAAGAAGATCAAAACTTGATTTCAATAATTCTCATTAAATGACCATGATCTAGGAAATGTAATGCCATTTTGTCTTATCTTAGCTTCTATGCGGATGGAGGTTTCTCTTGGTTTTAATATGATTAATTGTCATTACTTCTTTCCTTTATCGGCTGCGTTGGCTTGTTCGATCCTTATTCCCGTTTCGAAATTTGTAGCGTTATTCTTTTAAAAACCAGTATTCATTTCTCACGAATTAGGTTTTATACTTTTCAACACCATTTAGGTCAATTACAAGTCCGTCTCTTATCTTTTGAAATCAACAAACCGTTCTTTTAGCTACGTAAAGTGGTTATAACAAACTTCCCATAAAGTCGTTATAACACTTTATGTTTTAAACCAACCGATTACCACTATAAACCTTTATGAGACCAATAGGGCTCGTTCTTTAACTTTCAAGTACAGTTACTAGCGGATAAGACTTTAATACTATTTCCACACAGTGAAGCCCAACACTTCATATCAAGTCAAGACACAAAGGAAATCAAATTCCTTTAACACGCGTGCGTCTACGCGCTATATATTTACAAATAGTCATGCTGAAGAGGATAGGAAGAATCACATACCTCGCGGCGATTATCGGCGGTTAGCAATATGCTCCACGATCTATAAGCCGCCAAGTAGAATATGCTACGTAGTACTTGATCCTATAAAGGGTCGTAAAGCGTCTATCAAACTCTGGCTTGAGCGTAGAGTAACTAAGTGCAAAGTCCACAAATTCTCACGACAATTTGGGCCAGGTACTTCCTTTGTTTCTACTAACTTGCCACCTTTGTTAAGGTCGAATTCAATAACCAAACTCCACGATAATGCAAAATAAACCAATAATTCCATGTCATTCTTGGCAACAATAAACCAACCTAAACCCTTTCAACTCTTTCCGATCGAGTTCTTAGGCTAACGTGATATCTAGCCTAGACATCTTGACAAGACAACAAGATCCAAATCTATTCAAATAAAACGACCTCGGGCTCAATTCTAAACTACTAAAATATACGACCTCGGGCTCGCATCTATACTACTAAAATATAACGACCTTAGGCTCGCATCTATACTACTAAAATATATGACCTTAGGCTCATGCCAAGAGAAAGGAAACTTTTACCTTGAGGAATAGCCCAAAAGCCCTTTTTCTTCCACCTCTTACCGTCAAAATCGCCCACCAGCGCTTCCCACAAGTTTACCCACACTTTTCCTTCTTGCCGCCGCTCCAAAAATTTCCTCTTAGGCTAGGTTTTCTTCAAAAAACAAGAGAGAAGGCAGAGTGTTTTCTTGGGAGGGATTCCAAATGAAAGAAATTGAATGGCCAAGTATTCAAAGACTTGGCCATAAAATAGGACCACTTCCGGATAAAAGGATGGGAGGGACACTTGTCACCCTCGTAGGTTTTAAAACAAAATATCCCTGTTTCTACCGCTATCGCGAAAAATCCGCCTTGCGCGCGGCCACTTGCGGCATGGCGCTTCCACTCGAGAATATTTCCGGCGTTCGGCGCGCCTGCATTCGGCGCCGCGGCTGAAACCATGGACCCCAGTCTGGCCGGCGCGCGACGCGTCCGGCCTTGCGGCCTGTACCCTGAGCCAGCTGCTGCTGCTGCGCGCAAACGAAACTTCCATAACTTTTGACCCGATGTCTATCGGCGAGCGGTTTGTTGCGTTGGGATCTAAATTTAACGAACTACATATTAGGCTTTTAAACACCTCGAAACTCTTAACAAGCTGGTACAACACTCCAAGGTAAACTCAAAATCCGTCCAACCATGTTTGTCGACTTATCTATCAACTTTCGACTCTTATATTCCTTGGTATGTTCTTATCTTACTCCTTGAATTTACGAGGTGTAACAAGAACGCAGGCGACAGATTTTTGATCTTTGAGGCAGAGAGGCGCCGCAGTTCGGGAGTACAGCGTTGAGTTCAATTCGTTGGCTCGATATTTCCCTGCGTTAATGCGAGATATGGAGGGCCAAGTGCCGCTACGTCGCGGGCTAGATGATTATTTGGCGATTCTTGCTCGGGTGTAGCTCTTGGTAGGGCATGGACATTGCCGCGTGCGACTCATGCGCTTAGGTGTGAGAAGCGTAAGTCGGCGGGTTGGCGGATATCAGCGGCGAGAAGAAGGCCGGGGCGGCGGTATTTTGGTAGCTCGGGGTGGGCGGTCTTAGCGGCGACTAGATTTGCACCACGGCCGGCTCGAGCACTCCTACCGTCTTGAGCGGCGAGGTATTGGGGCGGTCGGGGCCCGGGACTTGATTTCGAGTAGCAGAGGTGCTAACCGATCGAGACCACCCCCCTCTCAGTGTGGCTGATGCGGTAGATCCCATTACGGGAGTTGTGGTCCTACTTTAGGAGTTTGTTATGCTTGCGGTCAGAAGGGTCACTGCGAGGGTGTCAGGCGAGCGGCGCGGATGGTAGAAGTCGACCTCTGAGTCGCCGGCGGTCTTATGTCGCGACCGAACCGGGCGTGGCGGTGCCTTACCGGGCACCCAAGTAGCCATACATCATATTAATCAGCGGAATATAAAACTACACATGAATAAAGTGAAGTGTAAAAAAGTTATCTGAGAAAAGTTGCCTTTTGGCATATATATATATAACATCTAGAAACGATTCGTCCCTTTTTACAATTACGCCTGGCGATTACTCTGAACCTCAGAATGATATGACAACAATGGCGGGGCGGGGCCGCCATACCACTGAATATAGCAATTACAACGGCGGACTATACGTGATAAGCCTCGGAGAAGCGGGCTTCCCAAGCGCTGATTGTGACCACTAGGCGAGGATCGGCTTTGGTGTACCTACTGCGGCATGAGCGCGGCCCGAAGAGAGTCGATTACAGTACAGTATGTGGCGAAAATCGTAAATGAAATCATAGTAGTCTATATAAGCGGGAGACATGTATGATAACCAAACTGATTCCTGATAAATAGCGGTCATGTCAAGTCGGGGACTCGCGCCTCAAGTCATCACTTAAATACAACTATGGGTCTCGCGCCGCGCATCAATCATGCGTGGAATACCTTCCTCATTCTTGGCGATCTATGATATAAAAGCACCAAGGAACACGCATGAACACGGGTCCCACGTGTCATAATAAAACCGTCTGGGGTAAATGCGAAGGCATAGCCGACTACTAAAACCCACGGTACCAAGCGGGGCCATAAAGCGTATCATGAGATCTGTCTAGGCCGCATGATCGAAGTTGGCCACTGCGCCGCGATATCTAATGTGCGCGTCTAGTCCTGGAACTTCCGCGACTCGCGCAGGCCACTCGATGGCGCGTAGGTATTCCTCGCGTCGAGGTAGCTACTCCCCGGCGTCACGGACTCGCGGATCGCGTGTCGCGTAGGCCGCGTGACCACAAGGCGCGCTAACACGGAACCTCGTTGCTCGCGCCGGTCCCTGGACCCGCGTAGGTATTCTCGAATCATGGTCCCGGACCGCTGAGTCTACCCGCGTCGGAGCGGCTTAACCGGAATCATGTCGAGGTGGTGATGTAATACTAGCATAACGACTTACCGTTAGACAACATAAGCACAACAGAAACCGCTTTACACGGACATCACAAGACACTAACATGTAGCATCCTAACATGTTTAATTATCAAATCAACAAGGAAGTATTACAAGGCTATCACAAACCAACCAATCAAGTTATTCACACAGGTACTTTCTACTTTATGATTAACAAGTTGGGTTTTATCCCCAAAGTACTTCATACATTAACTCTTTAAAGATTTGTTTCTTTCACAAAAGTCACACAATACGTAGTATAAAAATAGAGTGACTATCTTCTTAAGTAAATCAAAACACTTCTCTTTGTAAAATCAAGTAACAATATTCTTTCCAAGCGTTCAAGTTTGCCTAATTTCAAATACTCGAGTTTCTCGTTTTCAAAGGTTTAGTAGTTCATAGTTTTAATCACTTAATGATATAATTCTCCTTTAAAACAATTTGAGAAACATATGCCTTATATGTGAGTAGGTTATTCTTGTTTATAACAATCTTATTAAAATTTGCCATGATCTAGGAAATGTAATATCATTTTGTCTCATCTTGGCTTCATGCGGATGGAGGTTTCTCTGGTTTAATAATACATTAATAGTCAATACATTTCCCTTTATTAAGCGCTTCTTTGTGGTTTGTTCGATACTTATTCTGATTTCCGAAATCAGTAAAATATTATTCCTTTTAAAAAACAAGTACTCATTACTCACGAATGAGGTTTCACACCTTTTTAACAAAATTCATATTAATAATAAGTCAAGTCTCTTATCTTTTAAGATTAAGTCTCTTAACTTCTTAAAAACAATAAACCGTTCTTTTTATCTCTCTTAAGCCGTTATACCTAACTTCCCGTAAAGCTAGTATAACTCTTAGCTTCGAACCAAGTATTACTCTTCTTTCAAAGGTTTCTTAATTCTTTTAAAATACTTGATTCTTATTATTGGGCTTAAGTCAAAAGACATTGCCGTAAAACTACGTTCGATTAACACGTCGTCGTCTACCGTACTATATATATACTTTAAAATATCATGCCCGAGTATAGGAAGAATCGCGTACCTCGCGGACGATTATCGACTATTAGCAAATAGCTCCAATCTTGTAGTCGGCTAGCCTTTTCCACCGCCGAGTAGAATATGCTACTCGCGATGCTTCAACCTATAATGGTTATACAAGTCTATCAATGTCTAGACTACTCGGTAGAATAAATCTAGATACAAGATTCTACGGAAAATTGGCGACACTTACAGTCAAACTTCACAAGTCTCTGTAAATCTGATCCTATGTAAGTGATTCAATTCCCTTCTTATATACCTTACTATACCCGTATTTCCGGAGTATGCGTGGGGCGTGCGTATAAAATTTGAGCCTTAAGATAGGCAAGATTCGAAATTTGTACCTGACCTTTGGTTAAGTCGTTTTTCGGCCAAGCGTTTCCACGACTTTCGTAGGGAAAATTCCGGCTATGTCATTTATAATTTTTGCGGATTTTTAGAGAGGCGTAACATTTTGGACCAGCGGGAGGGTGACATGTGTCACCTCGCATTGGAAAGAGGTTGGGCGGCAAATGGGCTAAGTGTGGCACGTTTTTTGTGTTGAATTTGTGGTCAAGGGTTAGGTAGGATATTTTGTGTAGATGGATAAGGTTGCACATGGCTTAATCTTGGCCTTACACTTGCCTTGCACTTGGCACCATCTTGGCCATTGGTTGGCCTTCACTTGACCTATAAATACCCGCTTAGTTGATGAACTTTCTTCGTCAAAATTGAGCAATCTATCTAAGTCTCAAACTACTCCTCTTGGCTTGAGCTTTTCGTCCCTCTCCCCCTCCTAGTTGAGCTTGGTCGAGAGCCACCACACTCTCCCCCTTGTGAAGCCTTGGTGAGGGTACCCACTAGCCTAGTTGTCTCGTATAAATACCCCACTTTGTGGTATAGAAATACTCTCTAGTATTGTTTTAATGCCCAAAATACTTTAGCCCAAATACCTTGTAGTATTCCCAAAGTTACCTCTATCGTGAGCAGGAAATACTACCTTTTGTCCTTTAGTCTCAAGCGAAACCCTAAGGAAATCTTCATAGTTGGTTGAAGTATTTAAGTAGAAGTTGGTTAGAACTTCTAAGGGTTGTTTGGAGCGGATTGGGCGGCCGGAGTAGGAGCTAAACCTTGCTCAGGATCGACATATATACTCGGATAATTTTGGGCTTATCGAGGTAAACACTCTTGACCTTCTATTGTAATTGGGAATTACATGTTGTAGGAATATATAGTTGAAGTATACTATATATATTCTTGAACATTATAATTGTCTTGTGCAATGTCTTTTGACTTAAGCTGAATAATACTTACAGCGATGTCTTGCGACTTAAGCTTGAATTTAAGGTGGTGAAGCTGTAATTACATAGGGTGTATTACGATAGACTTGTGTAGTATTCGTGGGTAGAATTGTACGTCAGGTTAGGCGTGCAACCCCACTGGTTGGCTTGGTAGCGGCCTCGATAGAGGAGGAGATTTCTGTTGTTGCGGGGAGGTCTTGCCGAATTTTACGTAGAATATGGAACAATGAGATCTAGATGTTAATAAAGCGCCTTGTGGCCTTATAGGTTGAAGTACTACGTGTGGTGCGATCTCGTGGCTTAAGGAGTAGCGAAGCGGTTTGAAGTACTTGGAGTGTTTTGCTATTAGTCGATACTCGTCGCGAGGTATGTGAACTATTCCTATCTGTTCTAGCATGATATGTGTATAACTATGTAATGCGGTAGGCGTCGTGTGTTAAATGTATTTGATTGGTTTAAAACATAAAAGGGTTATAACGGCTTTATGGGAAGTTGGTTATAACGACTTTATGTAGATAAGAAAAAGCACAGTGATTGTTAAAGGTAAGCGATTTGAGTTATAAGCGACTTGATGTGTGATGATAAAGAACTTGAAGTCTTTCATTAAGAAACCCTTTTTGAAAGAAGAGTAATGCCGTTTTGAGAACTTAAGAGTTATACTAGCTTTATGGAAAGTTAGGTATAACGTCTAAAAGATAAAAAAAAAAAAAGGAATGGCTATTTGATCTTAGAAGTTAAGAGGCGTGATCTTATAAGATAAGGGCTTAACTTAATTAAATTGATTTGAATGTTGTAAGATGTGTGAAACCTCGTTCGTGAGTAATGAGTACTTGGTTTTGAAAGGAATAATGTTTCTTGATTTGAAATCGAATGTGTATCGACAAACCAACTGCGGCGTTAATAAAGGAAAATGTATTGAATAATTAAGTATTATTAAAACCGGTGAAACCTCCATCTGCATAGAAGCTAAGATGAGACAAAATGATATTACATTTTCTAGATCATGGGCTTAATAAGGTTGATTATGAACAAGAATAACCTACTACTTTATGGCGTATGTTACTCAATTGTTTTAAAAGAGATTAAGACATTGAACTATGAAACTTTTCTAAAAGAGACTTGTGTAATTGAAATTAGGCAAAGCTGGAACTTTAGGGAAAAGAAAGGCATTGTGTTGTCTTAAAATGGTTTAAAACATAAAGTATGGAAGTTGTTTTGGTTTACTTAAAGATGTAAGTCACTCTATTTTATACTACGAATTATCGGGTGACTTTTATAAAAGAATGAATCTCTTAAAAGGAATTTAACGTCACGTAGTACTTTAGGAGTTAAAACCGGACCTTGGCATAAAATGAAAGTACTTTGAGTTGTTGTGAAACACACTGTGCTTGTTGTTGTGAAACACGCCTATCTTGTTGTTGTGAAACTTGCCTATGCTTGTTGTTGTGAAACTTGCCTATCTTGTCGTGATAGCCTTTGTTGTGCAAGAATTGTGTTTCTATACTCTGGCGCCTCTCGATGGAGAATTCGGTTGACTTATTGAGAACTTACTTGGATGTCTGCGGTGGCGGAGAAATTCCGCAGTGCGTTCACATTGATTGTGTTACTTTTGCTGTCGCTTTGGACATCGCGACGCGATCGTGGCGCGCGGGTATCTTCCGTTTTGATCTTGCTTTATTGTTTCCCTTTGGGCATCTTGACCGCGATCGTGCGCGCGGGTATGTTTCCATTTGGAATCTTTGCTTTATTGTTTCCCTTTGGGCATCTTGACCACGATCGTGGCGCGCGGGTATGTTTCCATTTGGAATCTTTGCTTTATTGTTTCCACTTTGGGCATCTTGACCACGATCGTGGCGCTGCGGGTATGTTTCCATTTGGAATCTTTGTCTTATTGTTTCCCTTTGGACATCTTGCGACCACGATCGTGGCGCGGGTATGCTCCCGTTGGATTCTTTGTCTTGTTGATATCATATCATAGGCCGGCGGTGAGGAAGGAATTCCACAGACACAGTGATGATTTGGAGCGTGAGTCCACGACTTAATATATTTGTTTATATGTTGTATCTTGTAGTTTGGTTATCATACATGTCTCTGCTTTATATAGTGCTATGATTTCATTTCTGATATTTCTGATTTCACATACTTGGTACTGTTATCTTGACCTCCTTGAGGCTGCGTTCATCTGCGGTAGAGTACATCGATCGTGGGTCCTCGCTCTTAGGATCACATTTCGTGTTGGAAAGCTCCGTTCCTTGGAGGCTTATCTTTGGTAGGTTTCCACTGAGTTGTAGTCTCTTGTACATTCGGGGTATGGCGGGAGCCACTGTCCGTCATTCTTTGATTGAAAAAAATCTTAGAAGTGCATGCCTTTGTTGTGGGAAGGGTTTTGTAAAAGGATAAGCTGTTCGGGTTTTTATGTATATATCTTGAAGGCAATTTATTTTGGTTGCTTTGTTTATCTATCATGTCTCTCATTTCATGTTTAAGGTTTTTATTTATTTGGTTTTCTCGATGTTGTATCACTAGGGTGCCGGGGTAAGGCACGATCCACGGGCAGGCAGTCGTGACAAAAGTAGTATCGAGCGATTAGTCCTCGGAAAGTGTCTACAGGACCGTGTCTAGTAAGTCTTGATTATCGGTGTGTTGTGCACCACGTCTATGTCGGAGGCTATAGGACATTTAGGATTAGTTTCCATTCTTCTCGTTACGAGATCGTGCCGTAGAGGCGTGTTGTAAGTTGGACCCTCGGCGTATCTCGTTTTTACGATTATGCCTCGCGTAAAGCGGCAGCGGGCCCGAAGGGCAAAGCGGCGAAGGAAGATCTGAGTAAAGCGTGGCGATCTCTACGAGACCGCGATACGAGCCTCGATCCTACAGTGAGGCGAGACATGGGTTACTGAGAGATGGCGATTAATGGCGAGGTTGTGGCGAACATGAGATAGGCTGGATCTGGCGATTCCGGCCCGATAGCACCGTAGTTCACCCCGGCGAGCGATTTGAGATTACGGGATTTTACGAGATGTAACCCTCCGAGTTTTATGGGTGAGGCACGAGGATGATCGCGAGGAGTTCATCCGGCGATTCTGACGGATCGTAAGTGATCGAGCATCGGAGGCCGAGTCGGTGGTCTAGTTCGCATCGGTGCGTGATACCATGATCGATTGGTTTGATCGTGGGAGCTGTCGGGAGAGAGTGCCTTAGGCTTTATGGGGCGAGTTCTCAAGGCATTTCTTGCACACTTCTTGCCTCGCGGATGAGGAGGGCTCGGTAAACAGATTTTTGGTGTTGCGGCGAGCAGGCGTGCGGTTGGGAGTACAATGTGGAGTTCGACTCATTGGCGATCGTCCCGCATTAGTGGCTAGTATGGAGGATCGAGTGCCTTGATATATTCTGAGGGCTCGATGATTACCTAGCGAGAGTTGTTGGTGTAGCTCTTCAGCGGGCATGGACATTGCCGCATCTGAGGCTTATGCACTTGGAGGTGAGGCGGAGAAATCGGCGAAATGATCGAGTCGTGAAGAGGCGAGAATAGCGAGGTCCTTTGGTGACTTTGGTGGACCGCCTCGGCCGGCGAGACTAGTTATGCGCCTCGCCCGATCTGAGTGGTCTCGCAATCTTGAGCATCCAGTATTCGGGAGGCGGTCGGGGCTCGAGGTTGATTTTGGGAGAAGCGAGGGTGTTAGCGGTGAAGCCACCTACCTCGTTGTGACGTGTGGTAGACTCCGCGGTGGGAGTGTCGTGCTAGTCAGGAGTTTGTTTTACATGCGGCCAGCGAGGCCATTTTAGGGCGTCCGACCGGGGTATGCTGGTAGGATAGCCTGAGAATCTGAGATCAACTTGTGGGTTCTTCACCTTCCATAGCCGAGCGGGATGTTCATACCGGCGGGCCACGGTAGAAGGTCGCGGTGGAAGTTTCGATTTTAGCGGTCCTGCGAACGCTACTTTCAGTATATCCTTAACCTCTAGAGTTTTGTATGTATTGATGTTGTGATTAGTGTTATGTTGAGATAGCTTTGTGCTAAAATGTGATGTAGAGCGTGGTTAGTGAGAAGGGTAAGCTTGAGGGTGAGAAATGATGAACCTAGAATATTCTGATTGAGACCTTAAATATAAGGCCGTCTTGAGTACAAGTTTTGCAAGTGATCCTTGTCAGTGCATTTTATGCCTAGAATGTATTGTGTGATAAGTCCTGGGTAGTGTGAAATGGAAGTGGTAGCTTTCATGACTGTAGAAATAAGATTGTTCGGATCGAAGCGAGAAGTCGGCGTGGAATCTTTCGGGTTGAGGGCGTGTTGCGTATCAACCGTGGCCGGATTGAGGTAGGGTCGGCTCTGGGTGGTCCGCCGGTGGTAGGGTCACGAGGGTGCTAGGCCCAAGTTTAGTTGACCATCGTATGAGTTCGTGGGTGTGTTCGACGAGCGGTCGTGAAGGTCGGGGATGGCCTTAAGGAAGATTGAGGCTAGTAAGATGACCAAGTTTGGAGGTAGTGACTCGAGGGTTGGAAAGCGAAGCGTTGACTAAAGTGTGATGCGTATACTAGAAGAGTTCAAGTGTGCGAGAAGAGTCTGACGAGTAAGGGTAGAAGCGAGCATGTATTGCGAGCATAGATATGATCATTTCTTGTGAAGGGAGAAGGTCACGAAGGATGTATATTTTAGACCTCGGGAATCGCATGCGATCAGGTACAATTTGTTGGGTCGCGGGTGACACTAGAACCTCGCGGCAAAGTGACAAAAGTTTGTGATGTTAGAGGTGTTTCCTCGTGGACTTGGATGTAAGTATTTCTGCGGGTGTTTCGTGGCGGTTGTGGCGTTGGCAACTTATTAGAAGAACTCTATCGTTATCAGTCTTGAGAAGGAACATTCGGGACGAATGTTTCTAAGGAGGAGAATGTTATACCCGTATTTCAGTATATGCGTGGGGCGTGCGTATAAAATTTGAGCCTTAAGATAGGCAAGATTCGAAATTTGTACCTGACACGGTTAGAGTCGTTTTTTGAAAGCGTTTCCACGACTTTCGTAGGGAAAATTCGGCTATGTCATTTATAATTTTGCGGATTTTTACGAGGCGTAACATTTTGGACCAGCGGGAGGGTGACATGTCACCTCGCATTGGAAGAGGTTGGGCGGCAAATGGGCTAAGTGTGGCACGTTTTTGTGTTGAATTTGTGGTCAAGGGTTAGGTAGGATATTTTGTGTAGATGGATAAGGTTGCACGTGGCTTAATCTTGGCCTTACACTTGCCTTGCACTTGGCACCGTCTTGGCCGTTGGTTGGCCTTCACTTGACCTATAAATACCCCTTGGTTGATGAACTTTCTTCGTCAAAAATTGAGCAATCTATCTAAGTCTCAAACTACTCCCTCTTGGCTTGAGCTTTTCGTCCCTCTCCCCCTCCTAGTTGAGCTTGGCGAGAGCCACCACCCTCCCCCTTGTGAAGCCTTGGCGAGGGTACCCACTGCCTAGTTGTCTCGTATAAATACCCCCATTTGTGGTATAGAAATACTCTCTAGTATTGTTTTAATGCCCAAAATACTTTAGCCCAAATACCTTGTAGTATTCCCAAGTTACCTCTATCGTAGAGCAGGAAATACTACCTTTTGTCCTTTTAGTCTCAAGCCGAAACCACTAAGGAAATCTTCATAGTTGGTTGAAGTATTTAAGTAGAAGTTGGTTAGAACTTCTAAGGGTTGTTTGGAGGCGGATTGGGCGCCGGAGTAGGAGCTAAACCTTGCTCGGGATCGGCGTATATACTCGGATAATTTTGGGCTTATCGAGGTAAACACTCTTGACCTTATTGTAATTGGGAATTACATGTTGTAGGAATATATAGTTGAAGTATACTATATATATTCTTGAACATTATAATTGTCTTGGCAATGTCTTTTGACTTAAGCTTTGAATAATACTTACAGCAATGTCTTGCGACTTAAGCTGAATTTAAAGGTGGTGAGCTGTAATTACATAGGGTGTATTCTGATGAACTTGTGTAGTATTCTTGTGGGTAGAATTGTACCGTCAGGTTAGGCGTGCAAACCCCCCGGTTGGCTTGGTAGCGGCCTCGATAGAGGAGGAGATTTCTGTTTGTTGCGGGGGAGGTCTTTGCGAATTTTACGTAGAATATGGAACAATGAGATCTAGATGTTAATAAGCGCCTTGTGGCCTTATAGGTTGAAGTACTACGTGTGGTGCGATCTCGTGGCTTAAGGAGTAGAAGCGGTTTGAAGTACTTGGGCGTTTTGCTATTAGTCGATACTGCGTCGAGGTATGTGAACCTCTTCTATCTGTTCTAGCATGATATGTGTATAACTATGTATGCGGTGAGCGTCGTGTGTTAAATGTATTTGATTGGTTTAAAACATAAAAGGGTTATAACGGCTTTATGGGAAGTTGGTTATAACGACTTTATGTAGATAAGAAAAAGCACAGTGATTGTTAAAAGGTAAGCGATTTGAGTTATAAGCGACTTGATGTGTGATGATAAAGAACTTGAAGTCTTTCATTAAGAAACCCTTTTTGAAAGAAGAGTAATGCCGTTTTGAGAACTTAAGAGTTATACTAGCTTTATGGAAAGTTAGGTATAACGTCTAAAAGAGATAAAAAAAAAAGGAATGGCTATTTGATCTTAGAAGTTAAGAGACGTGATCTTATAAGATAAGGGCTTAACTTAATTAAATTGATTTGAATGTTGTAAGATGTGTGAAACCTCGTTCGTGAGTAATGAGTACTTGGTTTTGAAAGGAATAATGTTTCTTGATTTGGAAATCGAGAATGTGTATCGACAAACCAACTGCGGCGTTAATAAAGGAAAATGTATTGAATAATTAAGTATTATTAAAACCGGTAGAAACCTCCGTCTGCGTAGAAGCTAAGATGAGACAAAATGATATTACATTTTCTAGATCATGGTTGCTTAATAAGGTTGATTATGAACAAGAATAACCTACTACTTTATGGCATATGTTACTCAATTGTTTTAAAAGAGATTAAGACATTGAACTATGAAACTTTTCTAAAAAGAGACTTGTGTAATTGAAATTAGGCAAAGCTGGAACTTTAGGGAAAAGAAAGGCATTGTGTTGTCTTAAAATGGTTTAAAACATAAAGTATGGAAGTTGTTTTGGTTTACTTAAAGATGTAAGTCACTCTATTTTATACTACGGGTGTCGGGTGACTTTTATAAAAGAATGAATCTCTTAAAAGGAATTTAACGTCGTAGTACTTTAGGAGTTAAAACCGGACCTTGGCATAAAATGAAAGTACTTTGAGTTGTTGTGAAACACACTTTGTGCTTGTTGTTGTGAAACTGCCTATGCTTGTTGTTGTGAAACTTGCCTATGCTTGTTGTTGTGAAACTTGCCTATGCTTGTCGTGATAGCCTTTGTTGTGCAAGAATTGTGTTTCTATACTCTGGCGCCTCTCGATGGAGAGGTCGGTTGACTTATTGAGAACTTACTTGGGCGTCTTGGCGTGTGGCGGAGAAATTCCGCAGTGCGTTCACGTTGATTGTGTTACTTTTGCTAATCGCTTTGGACATCTTGACCACGATCGTGGCGCGCGGGTATCTTCCATTTGATCTTGCTTTATTGTTTCCCTTTGGGCATCTTGACCGCGATCGTGGCGCGGGTATGTTTCCATTTGGAATCTTTGCTTTATTGTTTCCCTTTGGGCATCACGACCACGATCGTGGCGCGCGAGTATGTTTCCATTTGGAATCTTTGCTTTATTGTTTCCCTTTGGGCATCTTGACCACGATCGTAGCGCGCGGGTATGTTTCCATTTGGAATCTTTGTCTTATTGTTTCCCTTTGGACATCTTGACCGCGATCGTGGCGCGGGTATGCTCCATTTGGATTCTTTGTCTTGTTGATATCATATCATAGGCCGTGCGGTGAGAAGGAATTCCACAGACACAGTGATGATTTGGAGGCGTGAGTCCACGACTTAATATATTTGTTTATATGTTGTATCTGTAGTTTGGTTATCATACATGTCTCTGCTTTATATAGTGCTATGATTTCATTCTGATATTTCTGATTTCACATACTTAGTACTGTTGTTATCTTGACCTCCTTGGGGTGCGTTCATCTGCAGTAGAGTACATCGATCGTGGGTCCTCGCTCTTAGGATCACATTTGGCGTGTTGGAAAGCTCAGTTCCTTGAGGCTTATCTTTGGTAGGTTTCCACTGAGTTGTAGTCTCTTGTACATTCGGGGTATGGCGGAGCCACTGTCCGTCATTCTTTATTGAAAAAAATCTTAAGTGCATGCTTTGTTGTGGGAAGGTTTTGTAAAAGGATAAGCTGTTGGGTTTTTATGTATATATCTTTGAAGGCAAGCTGTTTTGGTTGCTTTGTTTATCTATCATGTCTCTCATTTCATGTTTAAGGTTTTTATTTCCATTGGTTTTCTCGATGTTGTATCACTAGGGTGCGGGGTAAGGCACGATCCGCGGGCAGGCAGGTCGTGACACCTTCATATATAACATACTTAATTCTTATACTTGATAGTATGTAAACTTAATTCTGATAGGAGACAAGATATTTACCTCGATAAGCCCAAAATTATCCAAGTTTAAATGTCGATCTGAGCAGCGTTTAGCTCTACTCTGGCGCTCGACCGCTCAAACAAGCCTTCGAAGTTCTACGCAACTTCTTGTTAAGACTTCAACCGGGTATGAAGAGTGTCCTTAGGGTTTCGGTTTGAGACGAAATGGCCATAGGGTAGTCTTTCCGGGCTCTACGTATGGAGCGAACTTTGGAATACAACAAGGTATAAGGCTAAGGTATTTTGGAATAGTAACAATACTTGGAGAATACTTTTCTACCAAGGGGGGGGGTGTATTTATATGAGACAACTCAAGAGGGGGTTGTGTCTTGGCCGAGGGCCACTCGAAGGGGAAGGGAGCTCTTTTGGGCGAGATCTTCACTCTGAGGAGGAGGATTTCAAGACTTTAGAAATTAGTTTAGGATGAAGAAGTCTTGAAGGGGTATTTATAGGAAACCAATGGCCATGATCAAGCCAAGTGGTGGGCAAGTGGAGGGCCAAGATTTGCCCAAGTGCACCCTAACCCTACTCCACAATTCCCTCACAAACATTGACCCATGGATTAGGCCATAAAACATGCCACGAAATGGGCACCAATTCGGCCACCTTGACCGCCCACTTGAGGGTGACAAGTGTCGCCCTCTTGTTGGTCCAAAATATTTCATCTCTCGGAAAAATCCGCAAAAATTATAAATGACATAGCCGTAATTTTCCCTTCGCAAGTTTTATAAAACGTTTCGTCGAAAAACGATTCTTTCGGGGGTTGTGAACAAAATTTTCGGTCCTTGACTAACTTAAGGCTTAAACTTTTATACGTACGTCCTCACGTACATACTCTGGAAATACGGGGTATAACATTCTCCCCTCCTTAGAAACATTCGTCCCGAATGTTCCTTCTAATTCTCAAAACCAACATGCGCCAGTATAGTCTTCACTGCTATACTTACGAAAACAATCATGCCACGCTTTGGCCACGAAAGCACCAGCGCAAATACTTAATCAAGTCACGAGGAACCACCTCCATTACTACAAAGCTCCCCAGGGCTAAAAGATACTCATACGCACCTTTTCTTTACAAGCGAAATGATCACTTTTATGTTCTTAACACATGCTCGCTTCTTCCCTTACTCGGCGTACCCTTCGTTCACTCGAACTCTTTCTCATAACACCACATTTATTCGCCTTGGTTCCAAATCTACGGGTTACTATCTCGACTTGGTCATCATTAAGCGGGATCACTTTGGATGGATCTCGATACTTTTCGAACATAACAACATGAAAGCCGGACGTCTTTGCCTCTAAGTCGGACGACAATGCTAACCTATAGGCGACCTGGCCTACTCTTCAAATGATCTGAAAGGGCCCAAAGTACCTCGGGCTATGTTTCCTCTATTTTCTAAAACTCGTCACACCCATTCCGGGGTGGTACCTTCAAGAAGACCCAGTCGGCTGAACTCCAAGCGTTGTCGCGATTATCTGCCACGACTTACGGTGACTACGGTGCGATAACCTCTTACGGATAAGCTTTATCCCGTCCTGCGAAACAAGTATGAACCAACTATACGAACCTTGCGACATCGAACCAATCGGCCAGGTGACTTACATCCGCCCCTGGCGTCATAAGCGACATTCGAATCTGAAATGGTAGCTATTAAAACACTCCTCAGCGAGGAGGCAACCGTCCTCACTACCTGAAATCCAAACAACGGCGAGGCGAATGCGATCTTGAGACTCGGCGAGATCCTAACCTGCTGGTAAAACTTCGAGAAAAGAAATAGCGTAACACAGGCTCAGCTGCTGTCATAGGGTGAAAGTAGGCGCGTCGTGCAGCCTTACAACCTTTCGACATAACATCGCGCGTAACCTCTGCCGAGTAAGCGGTCACTGGTGAAAGACAAGATGGGCTGACCTCGTGGCCCGACCTGCTGGTCGAGCGCATCCACGAACTCGTCTGTTGGTTAACCAAACTTGGGCCTAACACCCTCGTGACCCGCACTGGCGGGACCACGAACGACCCCACCACAATGCGGGCCGCGGTTTGACCCAATCGGTCCATGACCCTCCCATTATCGCGCCAAAACTCTTGTTCCCGATCCGGAACAATCTCTCGTCAGTCACGAAAACCTAGTGGTCTTCTTAGCTCAACTACCCTCTTTCATTTCATACCACTCAGGGACTTATCACACAAACATATCTCACGTGTACTATGCACTCCGATAAGGGTCAAACATAAAAATACATCTTTTACTCGAGATGGCCTTACCTCTAAGGTCTCTACGTATAAAACTCTAAGGCTCACACTTTCCTTATCCCCAATCTTACCTGGTTAACTAACCATGATTTATAATCACAATTAATATAACATTTAAGGCATACTCATCTTATCATACGTACAAATCTCTAGAGGGTTAAGGATCTACCTGTATCTACAACTTCACTCCCCTTTTGTCGTTCTAATCAATCCTGCCCTGTTGGGCGCATAGCTAAGGAAGGTGACGAACTAGCCACTGATCCTGAAGGTTGAGTCTCTATATCCGTGCCAACTCTGGTCGGACAAATTTCTCGCAAAAAAAAAATGGCCCTGCTGGCCGCAAGTAAAACAAGTACCAACTAAAAGACGACATTCCCCGGGATGACGCTTTTGTCATACTGTGAACAACGGAGAAAAACTGAATCCGGTGGTGGAACCTCGTGTAGCGTGAGCGGAAGCCACAGGTTACGACCAACTCGGCATACCGAGCGTCACGAACCACAGCGGAGGACCACTGCTGCTGCTGGCGGAGGCGCATATTCGTTAACTGCGAGGCGATTAAGCGAAAGTTACCAAAGGACCTGTTGTTACGGCTCTCTTATGGCGATCTTGGTTGTCCGTCGATCTACGTTTCTCACTTTTGTCATAAGCGTACCAGCCATGCTCAGCTTGGTGAAGAAACTCTCTTGCAACCTCTCTTAGATAGTCGTCAAGACCAGTGATATATCGGTGCACTCTATATTCTCTGTTCCCGATCGTGGGCGAAGGTTCAAATATCATGGCGCGATGAGGCTGCGCCGCGTGCTAAACTCTGCTGGGGCTAGCGGCGTGGCGAACTCCCGAATGAAGCACCACGGTGATGATTGGGCACTGTGCCCTCGTAACCTCTGTGCTCTGCTCGCGGCTCGCCGGCTGCCTTGCCGCCAGGCGGGTTGCCTTCTGCGGAGGCATAGCGGTAAGGAAAGAAATCGTTAGAGGTCGACTTATAACACGACTCTAAGCACGATCTCGAGTGAGAAGAATGAAACCAATCCTAAATATCTTATAGCCTCACGATTATTGGTGTGGTGCACAACACAGATAATCAAGACTCTACTAGATCTGATCTGTAGACACTTTAGAGGATTAAGCGCTCACGATACCACTTTTGTCACGACCGAACCGGGCGTGGTAGTGCTACCGGGCACCAGTAGCCATACATCAGTAATCGTGGAATATAAAACAAGACATGAATAAAGTGAAGTGTAAAGCAGTTATCGAGAAAAGTTGCCTTTTGGCATATATATATATAACAACTCGACGATTACATCCCTTTTACAATTCTGCCCACATGATACTACGGACTATAAGAATGATATGAAAACAATGGCGGGACGGGGCGCCGTACCTGAATATAGCGCTTACAGTGACGGGGACTATACGTGATAAGCCTCGGGAAGCGGAGCTTCCCAGCAATGACTGTGACCTAAGGCGAGGATCAACAACGGTGTACCTCTACTGCGGCATGAGCGGCCCCGAAGGAGTCGTCGGTACAATAGGTACCAAGTATGTGGCGAAAATCATAAATGAAATCATAGTAGTCTATATAAAGCGGGAGACATGTATGATAACCAAACTACGATTCCAATAAATAGCGATCATGTCAAGTCGGGGACTCGCGCCCTCAAAGTCATCACTTAAATACAACTATGGGTCTCACGCCCATGACATCAATCATGCGTGGAATACCTTAACTGCTGGCGATCTATGATATAAAGCACCACGAGAACACATATGAACACGGGTCCACGTGTCATAAAAAACCATCTGGGGTAAATCTGAAGGCATATGTTATACCGTATTTCCAGTATGCGTGGAGGCGTGCGTCTGAAAATTGAACTTAAGTTTGGCATAGGTTCGAAATTTGTGCACAACACCCGATTAAGTCGTTTTTCGGCGAAGCGTTTCTGAGCTTGCGTAGGGAAAATTCCGGCTATGTCGTTTTGTATTTTTGCGGATTTTCGGCGACGGAACATTTTGGGCCAGCGAGAGGTGACACTTGTCACCTCGAGTGAAGCGATGTGAATGGCGGTTGGGTCACGGGTTTGTGGCGATTGGCTCCTTGTTTTAGCCTTGTTTTGTGCCTTGTTTTATGGCTTGTTTGGTGCCTTGTTTTGTGGAGTAGGGTTAGGGTGCACTTGGCTTGATCAAGGCCTTACACTTGCCTTGCACATGGCTTGATCTTGTCCATTGGTTGGCCCTTGGCTTCCCTATAAATACCCCTCCCTTTGTGAAGACTTCATTCATCCACAAATGTTTCCAAGTCTTGAAATCTCCCTCCCATCTTCTTGTTGTGTTAAATCCACCCCTCCCCTTTGAGTGGCCTTGTGGCGAGGAAGTACCCTCCCCCCCTTGGTAGTGCTCCAGCCGAGGGGTACCCCCCCCCTCGCCTAGTTGTTTCGTATTATATACCCCCCTTTTTGTGGTATTGAAAAACTCCTCCAAGTATTGTTGTAATGCCCAAAATACCTTACCCTTTACCTTGTAGTATTCCAAAGTTACCTCTATCGTAGAGCAGGAAATACTACCTTTTGTCCTTTTAGTCTCAAAGCGAAACCTAAGGAAATCTTCATAGTTGGTTGAAGTATTTAAGTAGAAGTTGGTTAGAACTTCTAAGGGTTGTTTGGAGGCGGATTGGAGCGCCGGAGTAGGAGCTAAACCTTGCTCGGGATCGACTTTTATAACTTGGATAATTTTGGGCTTATCGAGGTAAATATTCTTGTCCTTATTGTAATTGGAAATTACATGTTGTAGGATATATAGTTGAAGTATACTATATATAGAAATGAACATAACTTTGCGGCAATGTCTTTTGACTTAAGCTGAATTTAAAGAGAAGCGACTGTAATTACATGGGGTGTATTCTGATGGGCTTGTGGTATTCTTGTATAGTAGAAATTGTATCGTCGGTTAGGCGTATAAACCCACTGGTTGGCTTGGTAGCCGACCTCGATTGAGAGGAGATTTCTGTTTGTTGCGGGGAGAGTCTTGCGAATTTTACGTAGAATATGGAACCGTGCGGTTAGAAGTTAATGAGCGTTTGTGGCCTTATAGGTGGAAGTACTACGAGTGGCGTATTCTACTTGAAGAGTGGAAAGCGGCTGGCGGGATTCTGATCTTGTGGGCGTTTTGCTTTTTTGTCGATAATCGTCGCGGTATGTGAACCTCTTCCTATCCTTCAGCATGATGCTTTGTAAACTATGTAGTATGGTAGGCGTCATGTGCTAAATGAGTTGGTTGGTTTAAAACATAGGGTGTTATAATAGCTTTATGGGAAGTTAGTTATAACGACTACATGTAGGTAAAGATTGGTTTATTGATTGTAGAAGTTAAGAGACTTGATCTTGAAAGATAAGAGACTTAACTTGTTTTACTTAGTAATTAACATTTTGTTAAAGGTGTTGTGAAACCTCGTTCGCGAGTAATGAGTACTTGGTTTTAAAAGAATAATGTTTTATTGATTTGGAAATGAGAATAAGTGTCGAACAAACCACAGCGCTAATAAAGGAAAGTGTATTGACAAATAACAAATTGTTATTAAAACCGGTAGAAACCTCCGTCTGCATAGAAGCTAAGATAAGACAAAATTGTATTACATTTCCTAGATCATGCATTGTTGTAACAAGATTGTTGTAAACAAGAATAAGCGGCTCACGTCTGAGACATATGTTACTCAGTTGGTTTAAAAGAGATTAAGACTATGAGTTATGAAACCTTTCTAAAATGAGAAACTTGAGCATTTGAAATTAGGCAAACTTGAACGTTTGGAAAATAATGTTGTTACTTGATTTTACAAAGGGAAGTATTTTGGTTTACTTAAAAGGATAGTCACTCTATTTTTATGCTCACGGGTATTATGTGACTTTTCGTGAAAAAGCGGATCCTTTAAAAGAGTTAATGTCGTAGTACTTTAGGAGTTAAACCCAGACTTTGATACGAAATGGAAGTACCTTGTGTTGTGTGTAACTTGCCTATGCTTGTTGTTGTGTAACTCGCCTATGCTTGTTGTGATAGCCTTTGTTGTGCAAGTGTTGATATCAGGTGACTTCTTGGGAAGGAGTGGATCTTTTTATAAAAGTCTAGAAGTATGGTAATTTGCTTGAGCTTGTTTGTGATAGCTTGGTTATGCGGTATATTGTTGTTGATGTCACGTGGACATGTCTACCGATCTGCAGTCAGGGGCATGTGGCCATGCGAGGTTGATTACGATATATTGTTATTGTGGTTACATGGACATGTCTACTGCCGTCTGAGTCGGGGCATGTGGCGTGCGGCGGGGTTGATTACGATATATTGTTATTGTGGTTACATGGACATGTCTACCGTCACGAGTCGGGCGTGTGGCCGTGCGGCGGGGTTGATCACCCAGTATTATTGTTGTTAATGTCACGTGGGCGTGTCTGCCGTCTGAGTCGGGGCATGTGGCCATGGGGCATTGTGATTTTTGTTGCATCATGGACATGTCTGCCGATCACGAATTAGGGGCATGCGGCCGTGATCACGAACATGATTGATGTTGTGGGCGTGAGACCCGTAGTTATATTTGAGTGATGACTTGAGGCGTGAGTCACATTGGACATATTTGCTTTTATATGGTGAGCCTAGTTTGGTTATCATACGTGTCTCTGCTTTATTTAGACTAGTATGATTTCATTTCTGATATTTTCTGATTTCACATACTTGGTACTGTTATGCGACCTCCTTGAGGCTGCGTTCATCTGCGCGGTAGGAGTACATCGGTAGTGGATCCTCGCTCATAGGATCACATTTAGTATTAGGAAGCTCCGTTTCTCGGAGGCTTATTCTTTGGTATGTGTTCCACTGAGTTGTAGGTTCTTGTACATTCGAGGTATGGCGGGGCCACTGTCCGTCATGGTTGTTGTAAATCTTAAGTGCATGTAATCTTGTTGTGGCGGGGTTGTAAAAAGATTAAGCTGTTCGGGTTTTATGTTTATATCTGACAGCTATTTTTAGTTGCTTTGTTTATGATCATATATCTTGTTTCATGTTTATGTTTTATTTTCCATTGGTTTTCTCGATGTTGTATCACTAGGGTGCGGGGTAAGGCACGATCACGGGCGAGATCGGGTCGTGGCGACATAAACGACTACTAAAACCCACAGTACCAGCGGGGCCGTAAAGCGTATCATGAGATCTGTCTGAACCGCCACGTGATCGAAGGCGGCCACTCGCCGCGATATCTAATGTGCGCGTCTAGTCACTGGAACTTCCGCCGCTCGCGTAGGCCACTCGATGGCCCGCGTGAGGTATTCCTCGCATCGGTAGCTACTCCCGACGCGTCTGGACTCGCGATCGGCATGGCGCGTAGACGCGTGACCACGAGGGCGCTGCTAACGGAACCGCCGTAGCTCGCGCAGGTCCCTGGACCGCGTAGGTATTCTCGAATCATGGTCCCGGACCGCTGAGTCTACCCGCGTCGGAGCGGCTTAACCCGGAATCATGTCAGAGGTGAGTGATGTAATACTGCATATGACTGCGTTAGAAAACATAAGCACAACAAGAAACCGCTTTACACGGGCGTCACGAGACACGTATAGCATCTAACATGTTTAATTATCAAATCAACAAGGAAGTATTACAAGGCTATCACAAACCAACCTGATCAAGTTATTCACACAAGGTACTTTCTACTTTATGATTAACAAGTTGGGTTTTATCCCCAAAGTACTTCATACATTAACTCTTTAAAAGATGCATTTCTTTCACAAAAGTCACACAATACGTAGTATAAAAATAGAGTGACTATCTTCTTAAGTAAATCAAAACACTTCTCTTTGTAAAATCAAGTAACAATATTCTTTCCAAGCGTTCAAGTTTGCCTAATTTCAAATACTCGAGTTTCTCATTTTGAAAGGTTTAGTAGTTCATAGTTTTAATCACTTAATGATATAATTCTCCTTTAAAACAATTTGAGAAACATATGCCTTATATGTGAGTAGGTTATTCTTGTTTATAACAATCTTATTAAGCGACCGTGATCTAGGAAATGTAATATCATTTTGTCTCCTCTTTAGCTTCTATGCGGATGGAGGTTTCTCTTGGTTTTAATAATGCATTAATAGTCGATACATTTCCCTTTATTAGCTAGCTTTGTGGTTTGTTCGATACTTATTACGATTTCGAAATCGATAAAACATTATTCCTTTTAAAAACTAAGTACTCATTACTCACGAATGAGGTTTCACACCTTTTTAACAAAATTCATATTAATAATAAGTCAAGTCTCCTATCTTTTAAGATCAAGTCTCTTAACTTCTTAAAAACAATAAACCGTTCTTTTTATCTCTCTTAAGCCGTTATACCCAACTTCCCATAAAGCTAGTATAACTCTTAAGCTTTCAAACCAAGTATTACTCTTCTTTCAAAAAGGTTTCTTAATTCTTTTGAAATACTTGATTCTTATTATTCATGCTTAAGTCAAAAGACATTCACGTAAAACTACGTTCGGTTAACACGTCGTCTCTGCAGTACTATATATATACTTTAAAATATCATGCCCAGTATAGGAAGAATCACGTACCTCGCGACGATTATCGACTATTAGCAAATAGCTCCAATCTTGTAGTCGGCTAGCCTTTTCCACCGCCGAGTAGAATACGCTACTCGCGATGCTTGACTATAATGGTTATACAAGTCTATCAATGTCTAGACTACTCGGTAGAATAAATCTAGATACAAGATTCTACGGAAAATTGGGCAACACTTCCTTACCCGTCAAACTTCACAAGTCTACTGTAAATATAGTCCTATGTAAGTACAGTTCAATTCCCTTCTTATATACCTTCCGTGTATATAACATACTTAATTCTTATACTTGATAGTATGTAAACTTAATTCTGATAGGAGACAAGATATTTACCTCGATAAGCCCAAAATTATCCAAGTTTAAATGTCGATCTGAGCAGCGTTTAGCTCTACTATGGGCGCTCGACCCGCTCCAAACAACCCTTAGAAGTTCTCATAATTTCTTCTTAATACTTGAACCCTATGAAGATTTTCCTTAGGGTTTGGTTTGAGACTAAAAGGACATAAGGTAGTATTTAGGCTCTATGTATAGAGGTAACTTTGGAATACAACAATGTATAAGGCTAAGGTATTTTGGAATAGTATGATACTTGGAGAATACTTTTCTACCAAGGGGGTGTATTTATACGAGACAACTCAGAGGGGTTTGTGTCTTGGCGAGGGCGGCTCAAAGGGGAAGTGGGAGCTCTTTTGGGAATGAGCTTACTCTGAGGAGGAGGATTTCAAGACTTTAGAAATTATTTTAGGATGAAGAAGTCTTGAAAGGGGGTATTTATAGGAAACCAATGGCCATGATCAAGCGGTGGGGGCAAGTGGAGGGCCAAGATTTAGTGCACCTAACCTACTCGCGATTCCTCACAAACATTGACCCGTGGATTAGGCCATAAAACATGCCACGAAATGGGCACCAATTCGGCCACCTTGACCGCCAGGGGTGACAAGTGTCGCCCTCTTGTTGGTCCAAAATATTTCATCTCTCGGAAAAATCCGCAAAATTATAAATGACATAGCGTAATTTTCCTTCGCAAGTTTTGTAAAGCGTTTAGTCAAGCGATTCTTTTAGGGGTTGTGAACAAAATTTTGGTCCTTGCCTAACAAGGCTTAAACTTTTATCGTCGTCCTCGCGTACATACTGCAAATACGAGGTATAACACTTCATCTCCTCTGATTACTCACCGGGTGAGTACTCATGGACGGCCAGTGCGGCGGAGTCGTGTACGGGTCGATTCAGCGGTCTCGAGCCGCATATATGCCTGTCCGGCCGCCCGGGACGGGAGGCATCACGGATGTCGTCCGCGGTACCTTATCGGTTTCTTGTTATGGCGTGTATGCCTTGATAGATCAGGGTTCTACGCTTGTCATATATATCTCCCCTTATTGCTAGTAGGATAGGGATAGAGCACGAGTCCATGGACCCTTTTGAGTAGCTATGCGGTGGGTGATTCGGTGGTAGGCGGCGGGTATATAGGGCTTGCCCGGTGACTATATGCGATCGTCGGACCCTGGCGACTTGATAGAGTTGGATATGGCCGGAACCGGCGTGATTATGGGTATGGATTGGCTAGCTTCTGCTTTCGCCAATGTAGGCTGTAGGGAGAAAGTGAGTGCGATTCGATTTCTGAGGCCGGTTATTGAGTGGGAGGAACAACGTGTGTAGGGTAGGTTTATTTCTTACCTCGAGTCGGGAAGATGGTGCGAGAAGGGTATATCTACCGTCTCATTCGGGTATTTGATCACGAGGCGAGATACGGACCTTCATTCGATTCAGTAGTCGAGAGTTCCCGGATGTGTTTCAGGCGACCTCCGGGTATCCTCACGAGAGGAGATAGAGTTTTGCATTGATATTACGCACGATGCAGGCCGATATCCATTCCGCCATCTGAGAATGACACTGCGAGTTGAGAGAGTTGAAGGACCGGTGAGAGATTTCTTTGGAGAAGGGCTTCATCGGACCTAGTGTTTCTCCACAGGGGCGCGGTGTTGTTCGTGAAGAAGAAGGATGGGGCCAGCTGCGCGTGTGTTGATTCTGAGCGGTGAACAAGGTGACTATTAAACGAATACCCCTCCCAAGATTGACGATTTGTTCGACCAGTTGCAGGGTGTGAAATGCTTCTCCAAGAATGACCTACGATCTGGTTACCATCAGGTGCGAGTTAGGGAGACGGATGTCCCTAGGACTGCATTCGGACGATGCGCACTATGAGTTCAGGGTCATGTCTTTCGGCTTGACCAATGCTCCGGCAGTATTTATGGATTTGATGAACCGAGTGTTCAAACCATTTTTGGATACGTTTGTGATAATATTCATTGATGACATCTTGGTTTATTCTCGCTCAGAGCAGGAGCATGTGGAGCATTTGAGGGCAGTGTTGAGAGTTCTCCAGGACTAGCGATTATATGCCAAGTTTTCGAAGTGTGAGTTCTGGTTGGCTTCGGTGGCTTTCTTAGGGCACATTGTTGGGGCCGATGGTATTCGGGTGGATACAACTAAGATCGAGGAAGTCAGGACTTGGCCTAGACCTACTGTACCAGCAGTGCGCGCCTTTACGGGCCTTGCGGTATTATCGGAGGTTCGTAGAAGTTTGCTTATTTGACACCACTTGACTAAGCTGACTCAGAAGGCAGCTAAGTTTCAGTGGACGGATGCTTGTGAGGAGGGCTTCTAGTTACTGAAGGAGAGGTTGACGACCGCCTCAGTTCTTAAGTCCAGACGGCTATGTGGTTTATTGTGATGCGTCGGGCATCGGGCTGGGATGTGTGTTGATGCAGCAGGGCAAGGTTATAGCTTATGCATCTCGACAACTCAAGAAGCATGAGAAGAACTACCCCACACATGACTTAGAGTTGGCAGCGGTGATTCACGCCTTGAAGATCTGGAGACATTATTTGTATGGAGTTCATGTGGATATTTACACATACCACAAGAGCCTCCAGTATATCTTCAGCCAGAGGGAGCTGAACTTACGATAGAGACGGTGGTTAGAGCTACTCAAGTATTATGAAGTCGATATCCTATACCACCCGGGGAAGGCCAATGTAGTGGCAGATGCCCTTAGTCGTAGGTCGATGGGTAGTCTATCAGAGGTGCAGCCAGAGAGGAGGGGCATGGTCCGCGAGTTACATCAGCTAGCGAGCCTTGGAGTCCGATTGATTGATTCTGATAGTAGTGGGGTTCGAGTTCGAGAGGTTGCCGAGTCTTCCATCGTCGAGGAGGTGAAGAAGCGGCGATTTGAGGATCAGTATGACCGGTATCGTGTCTGACTCTTCGTGAGGAAGAGTCCATTCGAGTAGCACTGATGGGGTGCTAAGATTTGAGGCGAGTTGTGTGTTCGGATATTGCGAGGACTTGGCGGCGGGTTCTAGGGAAGCACACAGCGCGCGTTACTCTATCCATCCGGGGTCGACAAAGATGTATCACGACCTCAGATCTGTGTATTGGTGGGATGGCCTGAAGAAGGACGTTGCAGAGTTTGTTGCTCAGTGCCCGAGTTGTCAGAAGGTCAAGGCGGAGCACCAGAGGCCTGGTGGGTTGTTGCAGGCTATTGAGATTCCGATGTGGAAGTGGGAGGTGATCAACATGGACTTTATTACAGGGTTACCTCGCACTCAGAGGAAGCATGATTCTATCACAGGTTATCGTCGGCGGTGGCGAAATCCGCCCACTTTCTTCCGTCGGGGCGACTTTTAGTGAGGATTATGCTGAACTTTACATCAGAGATCGTGAGGCGCATGGGGTCCCTATTTCTATCATATCGAGACGGAGAGCCCGGTTTACGGCTAACACGGAGGTCTTTCGGAAGGATTAGGGGCCTTGAGTGAGCCTCGATCTGCATTCCATCCTCGAGAGCAGACGGACGGCGAGCGTACTATCGAACTCTTGAGGATATCTTTGCGAGCTGTGTTTTTGATTTGAGGTATTTGGGAGGATCATTTGCGCTAGTAGAGTTTGCGTATAATAACGGCTATTATTCGGTATCGGATGGCGCCTTATGAGGCCTTATATGGGAGGAAGTGCAGTCGCCGATAGGCTGGTTCGATGTGGGTGAGTGCGATTAGTCGAGCGGACTTGTCTCTGAACGATGGATAAGGTTGTTATAACGTATTTCAGTATATGCGTGAGGCGTCGTATTATAAATTTAAGCCTTAAAGTAGGCATAGGTTCAAAATTTGTGCCTGACCCCGATTAAGTCGTTTTTGGCGAAGCGTTTTTAAGACTTGCGAAGGAAAAATACGGCTATGTCATATATAATTTTTGCGGATTTTTAGAGATGAAATATTTTGGACCAGCGGGAGGTGACACTTGTCACCTCGTTTGGACGACAAAGAGGGCTTCCCTTTGTACGTTTTTGTGTTTTTAGTCAAGGGTTAGGTAGGATATTTTGTGTAGTAGATGGATAAGGACACGTGGGAAAATCCTAGCCACTACACTTGCACCACACTTGTCTTCATCTTGGCCATTGGTTGGCCTTTGCTTGACCTATAAATACCCCTCTAAGTTGATGTACTTCTTCATCCTAAAATCATTTTCCAAGTCTAAAAATCCCTCCCCCTTGGAGAGTGGTGTTCGTCAAGCCCTCCCCCCCTTTGAGAAGCTTTGGCGAGAGGGTCCCCACTTGTAGTGTTCTAACAGAGGGTACCCCACTAGCCTAGTTGTTTTCGTATAATACCCCTTTTGTGGTATAGAAATACTCTCACAGTATTGTTATAATGCCAAAATACTCTAGCCCTTATACCTTGTAGTACTTTCCAAAGGTTACCTCTATACGAAAAGCCCGAAAAATACTATTATACTTTCCTTTAGCCACTAAACAAAACCCTAAGGAAAACCTTCATAGTCGGTTGAAGTGTTAAGTAGAAGTTGCGTAGAACTTCTAAGGGTTGTTTGGAGCGGGTTGGGCGCCGCGGAGTAGGAGCTTGGCGTTGCTCGGGAGGCGACATTAAACTTGGATAATTTTGGGCTCATCGAGGTAAATACTACTGTCCTTCTATTGTAATTGGAAATTACATACTGTAGTAGTATAGAAACGAATATAAGATTCATAGAAGAGATTTGAACTGTAATAGAAGGATATTACAGAATAGACTTGAACTGAAATCACATCAGAAGAATTAAGTAGAAGATTAATCTGTACTTACATAGGACTGTATTTACAGTAGACTGATAACCGTTGTTGGTTGAATGTTCTTCAAGTAGCATGAACTACTTGGAAGGTGGACAAGGCTAGCCGGGTTATTGTCGTGGAGCGTTTTGCTTATAGTCGATAATCGTCGCGAGGTATGTGATTCTTCCTATACTCTTGAGCATGAAGTATTTTAAAAGAATATATATATAGTACGGTAGACGTACGTGTGGCAATGTCTTTTGACTTAAGCCTGAATAAGATGTATATATAATATGATAGACGTACGTGTGCTAACTGAATATAGTTGTACGGCAATGTATTTTGACTTAAGCCTGAATAATAAGAACCTTGAAATATTTTAAAAGGAATATATATATAGTACGGTAGACGTACGTGTGTTAACTGAATGTAGTGTTACGGCAATGTCTTTCGACTTAAGCCTGAATAAGAAGAATCTTGAAGTATTTCAAAAGAAATAAGAAACCTTTTTGAAAGAAGAGTAATACTTGGTTTTGAAAACATAAGAGTTATACTAGCTATATGGGAAGTTAGGTATAACGTCCTAAGAGAGATAAAAGAATGGTTTCTTGATTTTTAGAAGTTAAGAGACTCGATCTTAAAGATAAATACTTGACTTAATTGTATCGATATGAAGTTTGTTAAAAGTGTGAAACCTCGTTAAGTGAGTAATGAGTACTTGGTTTTAAAAGGAATAATGTTTTACTGATTTCGGAAATCAGAATGAGTATCGACAAATCACTGCAGCGTTAATAAAGGAAAATGTATTGAATAATGAAGTATTGTATTAAAACCAGTAGAAACCTCCATCTGCATAGAAGCTAAGATGAGACAAAATGATATTACATTTTCTAGATCATGCATTGCTTTAATAAATGGTTATAAACCAGAATAAACTGCTCACGCCTATGGCATATGTTACTCAATTGTTTTAAAGGAGATTAAGACATCGAACTATGAAACTTTTCTAAAACAAAGAGACTTGAGTAATTGAAATTAGGCAAAGCTGGAACTCTAGGAAAAGAAAGGCCTTTATTTTGTCTTAAATTTGTTTAAAACATAAAGTGTTATAACTTTATGGGAAGTTAGTTATAACGACTTTATGAGAACAAAATAAGGGTTTTATCATTGGTTTTAATGTGGTAACTTGACTTTAAAAGAGAAGTGTTTTGGTCGAAAAGAAGGCATGGTATTGCCTTAATTTGGTTTTAAAAGGAAGGTATGGAAGTTGTTTTGGTTTACTTAAAGATGTAAGTCACTCTATTTTATACTACATTATCGGGTGACTTTTATAAAAGGAATGGATCTCTTAAAAGGAATTTAACGTACGTAGTACTTTAGGGTTAAAACCCGGACTTTGGCATAAAATGAAAGTACCTTGAGTTATGTATAACTTGCCTATGCTTGTTGCTGTGAAACTTTCCTATGCTTGTTGTGATAGCCTTTGTTGTGCAAGAATTGTGTTTCTATGCTATCGCGTCTCTCGATGGAGGGCCGGTTGACTTGTCCTCCATAGCGTCAGTGCCACAATTTGACCATAGGGCCACGTAGGGGTGACACGTGTCGCCCACTGCTAAATCAAAATATTTCATCTTCCAAAAAAAATATCCGTAATGTCAAAAATCCGAAAATAAAGTGGGCCCCACAAAATCGTAAATTCTCTCGTGGGCCCCACGTGACCAATTTCGGAAATAAAATTCCATAATTCTTAAAAATTCCAAAAAGTCCGAATACCAAATCAGGAATCAATTCCGCTTTAACGAACCTTTTTCCTTACAAATCAGGAAACTTTTAGTCGAAAAAATCATATCTTTCTTCCTTTCCAATTTTTGTGTCGTATTCTCGTACGTACGTCCTCACATACATACCCTGAAATTACGGGGTGTAACATTCTTCCCCCCTTAGAAACATTCGTCCCGAATGTTCCTTCTAAGTCTCAAAACATACATGCGCCGGTATAGTCTTCACTACTATACTTACCCGACCAATCGTACCACCCGATGGTCATGAGTACAACATACGCGCAAAAACTCACATCCGAGCCAACGAAGAATCATCTCTAAAGCGTATAACAATACTAATAGCTCCACCCATGGTCCAAAGGATACTTTCTTCACGTCTTTACTTTATAAGAAGGACACTTCCCATTTCTTAACACATCTTCGCCTCTTTTCTTACTTGTCGTACCCTTCTCGTACACCTGAACTCTTTCTATTACGCGTACCATACTTCAGTCATCGCTTCTGATTTCGAACTCTTGGGGTTTCTATTATCCAACTTGGTCACCTTACTAGCTTCGATTTCCTCTAAAGCCATTCCCGGCCTTCACGATCCGATTACAGTCGAGCAGCGTCAGCGAACTTCGTACACGGTTACCTAAACTTGGGCCTTGCACCCTCGTGACCCCACCATCTGGCGGGACCACCTCAAATTTACCTTACTTAATTCCGGGCTGCGGGTTGACCCGCAATCTGGCCTCAACCCGACCCATTATCGCGCCAAACTCTCTCGTTCCCCGATCCGGAACAATCTTATTAATTCACGTCATGGAAGCTACCACTTCTATCTCAAACTACCCATGGAATTATCACACAAAACTCCACGTATACTATGCACTCCGACAAAGATTTACCGTAAAATCTTTTACTCGAAACGACACTACTAAGGTCTCAGTATTATAAATTCTAAGGTTCACAATTGTCTCGTCCCGGACTTACCCTTTTCACTAACCGAACTTCTAAATCATATTTTATCACCGTACCATCCGAACATAACACTTAACACATCATCATAACATCAATACAAACTAGTCTACAGATGGTTAAGAATATACGAAAATCAAATAGGCGGTTCAAAGGACCGCTAAAGCTGGAACTTCCACGCGACCTCTGCGTAGCTGCGGTGTATGAGCATCTGCTAGCTATGGAAGGTGAAGAACACTGCAGCGATCCGTAATCTGTGCTATCCCGCGGTGCTACCTGCAGTGGACGATCTCTCGCCAAATGGCCTGTTGGCGTAAGCATAACAATTTGTCGAAATAGTAAGACACTCTCCGAGATGGGGTCTACCACCCGACCACGCGAGGTAGGGGTGGCTCCGTCGCTAACACCCTCCTCCCCAAAACACGAAGCCACAGAGCCACGACCTGCTCCTGAACATCGAGCGTCCGGCGCGGAGGACCACTCTGTACTGGCGGAGGCGCATAACCAGTCTGTTGAGAAGGTCTGCCTCGAAAGTTACCAAAGGTCCCTGCTGTCCTGGCCCTCTTATGCTGATCCTAGTCCCTACGTCGGTCTCTACGTTCCTCAATCCCCTGTGCATAAGCCTGTATACGGGCAATGTCCATGCGGTGAAGAGCTACTCTGTACAACTCTGCTAGATAATCATCAAGTCTGTGACATATCGATTGCACTCATCCTCCGTATACGCCACTAAAGCGGGGACATGCGAGCGATGAGTCAAACTCTATCTGTATTCCCGAACCGTCGCTGTTACGCCTTAACATCATAAATCTATGCGCCCGAGCTCTCGCCATCTGCGAGGGCAAGAAGTGTGTAAATGCCTCGAGAACTTCGTCCCAATCAGTGGGCGCATGCTCCCCGGGATAGTTCCGTGAATCAAACCGATCGGCAGCGGTATCGCGCGGCCGATGTGAACCTAATACCACCGACTGTCTGCGAGGCCCTGATCACTTTCATGATCCGCTGCGGTGTCGAATAAACTCACGAGGTCTTCCTCGGTTCTCGATCCATAGAACTGCGGTGGTGCAACTCGAAGTCCGAAGTCTCGAGCTATCGGATCTAGGGTGAACTCACGGTACTCAAGAACCTCAGACTCGTCTGTCCTCATTCCTAGCCACAAGCCTAGCTAGTAATTGGGCCGTCTCCTTGTAACTCGTATCCTCGGCTCACAGTGGTGGGCGGAGACTTCGGTGTCGTGGTCTCAATAGCTCTTTCTTTGCTCTAAACTCCCACAGGGCTAGCGGCGTCGCGAACTCCCCGTCGAAGTACCACCAGGTAAAGGCCCGGGCTGTGCCACAGCGACCTACGTGCTCTGCTCGCGACTCCTCTGCGCCTTGCCATCGGGCTCTGGTTGCCTTGCGTGAGGCATAAGCGGTACAAAGAATCGTCAAAGGGAGTCGACTTATAACCACGGCTCTAAGGCACGATCTCAGAGTGAGAAGAATGGAAACCAATCCTAAATATCCTGTAGCCTCCTGATTATAGATGTGGTGCACAACACACCGATAATCAAGACTCTACTAGACACGGTCTGTAGACACTTTCCGAGGACTAACTGCTCTGATACCACTTTTGTCACGATCCGACCTCGGGCCTATGACTGGTGCCTTACCCCGGGCACCCTAGTGATACAATCATCAGAGAAAATCAGCGGAAATAAAAACTTTAAGCCTGAAACAAGACATAAATAAGCAACAGGCTAACCAAAACGGTTACCTTCCTGTATATATATATATCAACACGAACAGTTAAATCCCTTACAAACCCTTCCCACAACAGTACTACAGACCTCTAAGAATGTAACCACACTATGGACGGGGCCCGCCGTACCACAGATGTACAAGTACCTACTATGACGGGGACTATACGAAAGATAAGCCTCGGAGAAAGCGGAGCTTCCCCAACGCTAAATTGTGATCCTATGGCGAGGATCAACAGCGGTGTACCTCTACTGCGGCATGAGCGG
This sequence comes from Przewalskia tangutica, assembly GCA_029844215.1. Lineage (NCBI taxonomy): Eukaryota > Viridiplantae > Streptophyta > Magnoliopsida > Solanales > Solanaceae > Przewalskia > Przewalskia tangutica. Next base: position 72,814,163 of record CM056720.1, read on the forward strand.
CTCCCGAAGGAGGTCGATCAACGGTACCAAGTATGTGGCCGAAAATCACGTAAATGAAATCATAATAGTCTATATAAAGCGAGAGACATGTATGATAACCAAACTACGATACCTGACATATAGCGATCGGTCTAGTGCGGGACTCGCCCTCAAGTCATCACTCATGCGTGGAATTCCTTCCTCATCGGCGATCTATGACATAAATCATACTCGTGTAAGCGCGTGGCATCTGCCTCATCGGCGTACGTATACGATGCATATATATAGCTCACCGCGTGGAATCCTCGTCCGTCGGTAGTAGGTGTAACATATAACCATGTGACCGCGGTGGCATCCTACCTCATTGTCGGCGTACACATATACAACACACGTATATATATATATATGTCTGGCGACGCGTGATGCGGAATCCCTCATCGGTGTAACATGGCCATGCGTGCCTCGGCGTCCCTCATCGCGGTCGCGGTCTTCGTAGAGCTAGCCCGTGGAATAATGATCGTCATACCATGCCCGGAATCCCTCCGGTGTAGGCAGTCTTCGTAGAGCTAGCCCGTGGAATAATAGTAATGGTCACATGCCCCCAAAATCCCTCGCCGGTGTAGACATGCCCGTATGACAATAATAATATCACGGAGTTTAACGCATTGCATGGCGGCATGCCCGGAATCCTCGCCGGTGTAGACGTGTCCATGTGATAATAACAATGGAAGTATACGTGGAATCCTCCGTCATTGCCGGTACCTCGATAAACGTCTGGCGTCAACGCGTCTGGTCGCGTGCCCGGCATCTCTCGTCGGTATAAGCGTGGCGAGATCAAAAAAATGGAAGCATGCGTGGAATCCTCCGTCACTGCCGGGCAGTCCAACAAATTCACAACAAGTCGATCGGCCCTCCAGCGAGAGGCGGTAACATAGTAATACCACGAGGCTATCACAACTAGCATAGGAAAATTTAACATACTCTTAGACTTCCGTTTTATGACAACAAATCGGGTTTTAACCCCAAGTACTACATCATTAATCCTTTCAAAAATATCTCTTTTACGTAAAACTACTCGATACTATTATCAGTAGTACCAAACACGTTTATGTTTAAATCAAGTACTTTATACTTTTTAAACCAAGTGGCTTACATTTTAAAACAACGTCAGTATACTTTTAAAACCCAAGTTACTAACTCTTTTAAGATCGAGTACTCCTGCCTTTTAAAACCAAGCCACATATTTTTCTCGTCAGAAAAGTTCGATATTTGAAAATAAGTTACTTATACTTTTCCCAAAATCAAGTTACCAATTTAAATCCAATAATAAAACAAAACCTGCCATTCTTTTAAAGCAAAACACTTGAATTTTCAAATCTCTTTTCTTTTAGAAATCAAGTTCCTTACTTTGGAATTTAAGAAAATCAGTCCTTATTACAAATGATCTTATTAAAGCAGCCATGATCTAGGAAATGTAATACATTTTTGTCTTATCTTAGCTTATGCGGATGGAGGTTTCTACTTGTTTTAATATAATTAATTGTCATTACTTTTTCCTTTATTAACGATCGTTGGCTTGTTGATTCTTATTCCCATTTCGAAATCAATGTAACATTATTCTTTAAAACCAAGTACTCATTACTCACGAATGAGGTTTCATGACTTCTAATACAATTCAAGTTCTTCACATTTCATATCAAGTCAAATATAAGTCGATCTCTTAATAAAATCAATAAACCATTCTTTTACCTACGTAAAGTCGTTATAATTAACTTCCCGTAAAGCCGTTATAACCTTTATGTTTTAAATAACCAAAATTAGTTTAGCACACATCGTCTGCCGTACTACATAGTTCACAACATCATGCCGAGAAAAAGATAGGAAGAGGTTCACATACCTGCGGCGATTATCGACAATTAGAAAAATGCTCTAAATCTTATCACCGCTGGCCTTTTCCACCCTTGAGTAGAATCTGCTACTCGTAGTACTTTAACATATAAAGGCCCAAAGCGTCTATTAATTTCTAGATCCGCCCGTAGAACATTTCTAAGTACAATGTTCCTTATTCTCACGAAAATTCGTGACACCTCCGCGAAACCACGCAAATCTCCTCCTCTGTCGAGGCGCTACCAAGCCAACAACTCGAGGGGTTACCGTCTAGCGGACGTGTACAACCTTGCCCACGATAATACTACAAGTCTCATTAAATCTGGTCAATGTAAATCTGATTCAATTCTTTATAATCATCCTTCGATATATCTTATACGCGATTCTAAACTACTGATATGTAATATCCGATTCTGATAGGGGACAAAGATCATTACCTCGATAAGCCCAAAATTATCCAAGATTAATAAGTCGATCCTGAGCAACGCTTAGCTCCAATTCCGTACGCTCCAACCCGCTCCAAGAAACCCTTAGAAGTTTCTAAACAACTTCTCTTAACACTTCAACCAACTATGAAGATTTTCCTAGGGTTTCATTTTGCGACTATTGGAAAAAAAGTAGTATTTCTGGGCTCTTATGTTGGGATAACTTTGGAATACTACAAGGGATTTAGGCTAAGGTATTTAGGACTATACCAACACTTGAAGAATTTTTCTACACAAAGGAGGGAGTTGGACGAGAACACCTAAGGGGAGGGAGTATAATTTTTCAAGCTTTGGAAACTCTCTAAGTGGATGAATAAAGTCTTGCAACATAAGGGGTATTTATAGGCCAACCAATGGCTAGGATCAAAGCAAGTGTAAGGTGAGGATTGGGGACAAGTGTGTGGGTATTCTACCAACCATATGTCCACCACAAAATTGGGACAAGTGGCTTGCCATCCTCATAACGTCAAGTGCCACAATTTCGGCCATAGGGCCACGTAGGGGTGACACGTGTTGCCCTACTCGTCAAAATATTTCATCTTAGAAAAAATATCCGTAATGTCAAAATCCGAAAATAAAGTGGGCCCACAAAGCGTAAATTCTCTCGTGGGCCAGCGTGACCAATTCGGAAATAAAATTCCATAATTCTTAAAAATTCCAAAAGTCGAATACCAAATCAGAATCAATTCCCTTTACGAACCTTTTCCTTCACAAATCAGGAAACTTTTAAAGTCGAAAAAATCATATCTTTCTTACTTTCCGATTTTTGTGTGCGTATTCTAAATGCGTCGTCCTCACATACATACCACGGAACTACGAGGTGTATGATTATTTATCTTCATGATTTATTATGTTGTATGATTAGAAGGGTGCCCGGGTAGGGGCACGATCGCGGCTCGAGTGTCGTGACAAAAGTGGTATCAGAGCAGTTAGTCCTCGGAAAGTGTCTACAGACCGTGTCTAGTAGAGTCTTGATTATCGATGTGTTGTGCACCACATCTATAATCAGGAGGCTGCAGGGCATTTAGGATTGGTTTCCATTCTTCTCACTCTGAGATCGTGCGATAGAGCTGTGTTGTTAGGGTCGTCTCTCACTGCGAGTTATGTTGATTGCATTTCTGAGAAAGCGTGATGACCGGGAAGGACTATGTGGATTGCGTATCCGGGTTGGTAATGATTATAGTATAGTTGGTATTGTGACATACATCTATACGGAATTATGTATGAAATTCGGGGCGTGTTGCCTAGAATGATTTTAGATTACGAGAGTTGGTAAAGACTAACTAGATCACAGGAAGGTATGAAATAGTTAAAGAATTCTCATCGAGGTTTCACGTATTACTTTGAGATAATTGGGAAAGGATGAGATGTCGATAGAGGCGATGAACCCTTAAGAAGTCATGTTAAGAAACTTAATGGAATACCATGTATATATATTAAGCTACGTGGTAGGCTTAAGAGAATTATGCGGATGAGGTCAGGTATAGAGTAAGTAATGGTTGTTGTGACCAAGATGACACGATTATGGTATTATGAGAAGTTTTGTACCCGTTCTGAGGGGTAGTAAGGTAGGCTTGGAGCATGGAAGTGCGAGCCTAAGAATATTGATAAGCTAGGAGACCTTAGATATATAAGGCTTTCTGCAGCGATAAGATTTTAAGTCGGACGAGGATAAGAGTTAAGTGCGGCGTTGAGTCGGGTTGAGGACCTATTGCAGTCGCCTCGTAGTTTGAAATGGAGTGGGATCAGTTGGTAGTAGTTAAGCTCGTGATAGGGTCACGGGTGCAAGACCCAAGTCTAGTTAATTGTTTCTGGGTTCGTGGGCGCGTTCCACCGGAACAGTCGTGAATTGGAAATGGCCTTATGTTGTTTAAAGTGTGACTCAGATTAGAGGCGAGAATCGGTATGGAAGTTATGTATGTATGCTAGTATGAGTTGGAAATGCGGAGCGTCGACCGAGTAAGAAAGATAACAACCAAGTGTAAAGGAATAGAGCACGAATCCATAAGAACCTTTCGAAGTAACTACGCGTGAGTGTATGAGGTGGTAGGCGGCGGGAATATGAGATTTTCCGGTGATGATCTGATCGTCGGACCCTAGTAGACCTAGTAGAGATGTTTATGACAGACTTTAAGGTCATTATGAGTATGGACTAGTTGGCCGTGAGTGCCAAGGTTGACATTTAGTATAAGTATTGTTATGTGGCCATGGGTGACATATGTTGTATGAAAGTGCGATAAAGGAGACTATGTCGCTATCTAATTAGATTGGACTCGAAAGAACATGCAGGACGAATGTTTCTAAGGGGAAGAATGTTACACCCGTAATTCAAGGACATGTTTAAGAGAATATGCGTAAGGAACCGCAGACTTGAAATTGATGCGAAAGGAAGAATTGTTTTTTAAGCGGAAAATCTTAGAAACGTCGGAAAGGAGAAATGTTTGTTGGTGAGAATTATATTCTCAAAATGCATTAATTGAAGAGTTTGGAACTTATTATCATTATGAAAATTTATTTTTACGAATTTGGTCACGTGGGGCCCACCCGAGGAGTTTTACGTTTTGTGGGACCCACGAGGTTCTAATTTTATGGGCGAATGGGAGGCGACATGGCACCCCGCATTGGTCTTGGACAAAAGTGAAGCAAGGGTAAAATGGTCATTGACCATCAAGGAAGATAAGTCTTAGCTTGAGTTTATTGACTAGTCGAAACTTGTCCAGCGATTAATTAATTACTCTCATCTAGCCACTCAGTGTTGCAATCTAAGCCATCCATTTTATTATATTTACACAAATAGTGCAAGACTAGCTCTTTTAACACTTAGAAAAATTTAGAGACTTTGTGTATGTTTCATGTTGCTCTCGGCTTTAGGGTGTTTCACCTGCGAAAAATTTGTAGTTTTGATCCATTGCAACAAGACTTTAACCCGAGGTCTAAGGGTATTGTAAGGATATCTCGATAGAAAGATTTGGAAAAAGCAGCGTTTTCCACGTTAGTCATGGCGAAAACCTAAGGCATTTTCATAGGTTTTGATTGGAAATGGAAGAGAAGTTGGTTGTGAGCTTCTAAAGGCTTCAAATAGCGGATTGGAGCGAAAAGGAAAGGAGCTAAGAATTGCTAAGGAGCGACATTGAATCTTGGAAATTATAAGGGCTTGAAAAGGTAAAATTCTTGTCGTTTTAGTAATTGAGATTACCTATTGTTGTAGATATGGATATTAGCAAGTATGAGATATATATATATTATGAAGTTGATAAGTGTTATGGATATTGGAACCCTAATCCGAAAAGTAGTATGTTTAGCCTTGAGATTTCAATTCAATTGGATTATTAGTTTAATCGTCACATGTTATATAAGGAAGGAATTATAATTGTTAAGTTGTTTATGACAATATAACATGTTAGACCTAAGTTGGATTGAAAAAGAATTGGAAAAGGACTTTGTGTTGTTGTATATGTTTAGTCAAGAATGGCTTTAAATATGGAACTAGTTTCGTATTAATTTGTGGGGCGGAATTTTACACGTCCTGTTAAGGCGTGTAATCCCCTAGTTAGCTGAATTGTTGGGCCTTAAATGTGGCGTGTTTGGTTATTGAATTCGGCCTTGAAAAATGTGGCAAAGTATGTAGAAACAAAGGAAGTCTTTGTCAGATTTTCCGTAGAATTTAGTGACTTTGCACTTAGAATATTCTACGTTGAAGCTAAAGGTTAATGGGCGTATTATGGCCATTATAGGTTGAAGTACTAGGTATAGCGTATTCTACTTGAATGATGGAATAGCTATCAAAGTTGAAGTACTTTGGAGCATTTTGCTATTTGTCGATAATCGTCGCGAGGTATGTGAACCTCTTCCTTCTCTTGACATGATTCTATTTATGGAATATACATGTGGTATTATTTCATGATTTCTTCTACTCTTAGAAGTTAAGAGGTATGTATGTTGATTTACTCTACGTAAAGGTTATGTCTAAGTTATCCTAAGTTCTTACCAAGTCTTATGGGGATGTTGGTAGCGTCGTTAGGAGGTATTTGGAGCCAAGTTGACTTGGCTGAGATTCTGGCACAAATGAGAATAAGAATCGAACAAGCCACTGCAGCGTTAATAAAGGAAAATGTAATGACAATCAATTAAGTTAAAATGAGTAGAATTCTCCATCTGCATAGAAGCTAAGATAAGACAAAATTGTATTACATTTTCTAGATCATGGCTACTCGATTAAGATCGTTATAAATAAGTATAAATTATTCAAAATGCACTTTTAAAGTATATGTTACTTAATTTATAAGAATTTACATTATGAAGTTTTAAGACTATGAACCTCGATTTTTAAAAGGTTAAAGGACTTTATTTTTCAAGTTATGGGACTTGATTCTTAAAGGAAGAAATGAATTGATTTAAAAGTATAGAATACTTGATTTGGAAAGTATTGATTTCTTGCCATTCTAAAGTTAAGAAACTTGTTTTCTTAAAAGTTAAAGACTTGAAGTATTTTGAAAGCTATGTGATTTGAATTGAAAGTATAGTTTCTTGGTCAAAGGAATCAATTTGTCTAAGACATAAAGAGTTATAACGGCTTTATGGGAAGTTGGTTATAACAACTTTATGGAAGATTAAAAGAATGGTTTTCTTCAGTAATGTATGCAAAGAAATGATTTGAAATAAAGAAGGGCAAATTGTTTTAAAGGTACCAATTGCTTAAGGTTTTAAAGAAAGAAGTCACTTAATTTAGAAGCCTATAAATGTATTTCTAAAAGGTATTGTGACTTGTCTTGAAAAGTAGATATGACTTGATACTACGGTTATTAGTATCTTGGAAGTTTTATTTGAAAGAGAATCATTTTAAAGGAGTAGAGGCCGTGATACGTTGGGTTAAATTCCCGGATTTTATAATGGCATGTTAGTGCCTTAAGTAAACAAAAATGAGAGTGTATATGAACAAGTTAATAAGAAGTTAGAGGATTTCTTAACTTGCTTATGTTATGTATGGTAAGCCGATGGTGCTTATGTTATGTATGATAAGTCGGTAGTGTTTATGTTATGTATGATAAGTCGGTAGTGCTTATGTTATGTATGATAAGCCGGTAGGGCTTATGTTATGTATGATGGCCGGTTGAGTTAGGGTAAGAGTATAAATGAGGGGTAAACCCCCAAGATGTTATACCACCTTCTCGAGTAAGAGTATAAATGAGGGTAAACCCCGAGGCGTTATACCACTGCGGGGTAAGAGTATAAATGAGGGTAAACCCCGAAATTATACCACATTAGTGGATTTGCTACCCGTGATCGAGGAATACCTCATGCGAGTCCTTATGGGCTTATGCGGGTGAAATAGTCCCGTGCGGTAGTCTGACCTATCACGAGGAATACCTCATGCGGGTCCATAGGACTATCGCGGGTGAAATAGTCCCGATGGTAGGATTGCTTATCGATCTGCAGGCGAGGACCCTGTTTGATCGTGAGCCTCTATTTTTATGCGATTATACCTTTATGGGCGACTATATGACATTATCGCGTCGAGAAATGGGCGAGCGTTATACCTTTATGGGCGGACTATATGACATTATCGCGTCGAGAAATGGGCGGCGATATACCTCTGTAGGCGGACTTATGTGACTTTATCGCGTCCCAGTTGGGCGAGCGGTATGGCGTCCCTCGTAAAGGTCGAATTAGGTTATGCAAGGTAAGTAAGTTATATGGTAATGAACTTGGCGGTTTTCTTAAGTATATGCGTAAGAATTTGACTATACTCTTATGGAAAAATGGGAAAAGATAATAAGATGCGATTAAGTTCACGAGATAGAAATGACACGGTAGGATCAGTATTTACCCTTTCTTTATACTTGCCCCTGTCATTCTTTTATCTGATTATGATTTATTCTTGTACCTTATTTTCAGTTCCATATTAAATTTTTGTTATGCGACCCCGCCGAAGTGCGTTAAATGTCCGTAGGTTTAGGTACCTGATTGTGGATCGCGAGCTTAGGATCTGATTGACATTTTGAGATGGCTCGATGTTAGGAGTTGTCATGGCTATGTATATTCGAAGTGCGGTGGGACCTTGTCCGTCGTAGTATTTGTTCAAATCTTAAGTGCATGTATTCATCGTAAATTTGGGTGGCTAGAGTTGTTTTACATTGTTAAGCAGTGTAGACCACTTTGGGTAATTTTATGATTATGGCGGCCTTATCGGCTTTGCCTTGGTTTTAAAAAAATGTGTTATTTATCTTCGCGATTTATTATGTTGTATGATTAGAAGGGTGCCCGGGTAGGGCACGATCGCGGCCGTGGTCGGGTCGTGGCGATCGTAATATGTATATTCGAAGTGCGCGGGGCCTTGTCCGTCATAGTATTTGTTCAAATCTTAGAAGTGCATTATTCATGAAATTTGGGTGACTAGAGTTGTTTTTACATTGTTAAGCAGTGTAGACCGCTTTCGGGTAATTTTTATGTTATGGCGGCCTTATCGGCTTGGCCTTGGTTTAAAAAAAGTGTTATTTATCTTATGATTTATTATGTTGTATGATTAGAATGGTGCCCGGGTAGGGCACGATCATGTTCGAAGTCAGTCGTGACAAAATACTTCCTACGACTCTTACAACATCCCAGTAAGACTTGGTAAGAACTTAGGATTTCTTAGGCGTAGCTTTTACATAGAGTAAATCAACATACATACCTCTTAATTTCTAAGAGTAGAAGGAATCATGAAATACTACCACGTGTATATTCCATACATAGAATCATGCCAAAAGAATGAAGAGGTTCACATACCTCGCGACGATTATCGACAAGTAGCAAAATGCTCCAAAGTACTATAACCTTGCTAGCTTTTCCACCGCTTGGTAGAATCGCTACTCGTAGTACTTCAACCTATAATGGTCATAATATGTCTATTAACCTCTAACTGAGCGTAGAATATTCTAAGTGTAAAATCTCCAAATTCTACGAAAAATCGGACAACACTTCCTTTGTTTCTACATACTTTTCCACCTTTTTCAAGGCGAATACAATAACCAAACACGCCACGTTTAAGGCTCGATCAATGAATTTAACAACGGGGATTACAGCGCCTGAGGCGTGTAAAATTCCCACGATTGATATCACACTAGTCGACATACTATGTCATTCACGGCTACTTGAGTGCAACAACACAAATTCTTATCAATTCCTTTTCAATCCAAGTTGTTTAGTATAACATGATATTAAGCGCGATTGATTATAACTACTACAATCCTCAAGTAGGTAACGTGCGGCGATTCTAATTAACGACCAAATTGTATTTCAATTTCAAAGGGCTATGATGAAATTTGGCTATATCTTCCACAATCCATATCACATATCAAACCTTAATACATATACTTCATGCTAGTTAAAATGTGAAGCTACAACAATATGTAATCTTATAATACTTAAGAGAACAAGATTGCTACCTTAGCGAGCCTTAATCCACTTGAGATCCGAAGTCGCTCCTAGCGACTTAGAGCCTCTCCTCGACACTCGAATCCGCCACTTGAAGCCCTTAGAAGGTCACGAACAACTTCCCAAATCTTCGATCCAAACCTAGGAAAGTGACTAGGTTTTCACCTTGCGACTAATCTGAAAGCGATATTTTTCGGGATGCTCTATTGAGATAACCTTACAATACCCTTAGGAACCTTGGTTTAAAGTGTGGAGCTTATTGAACAACAAACAAAAATTTTCTTGAAACCACAGCCTTGGCGAGAGTTCCCCTTTTGTGTTCTTGATTTCTAGAAAATTTGGCTAAGTGTGGAAGCTTGTCTTGCTACTAGTATACATATATAACACGATGGAGGTTGAGATTTGCACAAATGTGTGGCTTAGATAAATTTCACATGGATCTGGCCCAGTGGCCCTTTGACAAGTCAACAATATCAAGCTTGAAGACTTAGCAAGACTTGGTCATCTAACTTATGGTCAAATGACCCTTTTACCCGTACGATTTCTTCAAGACCAACTTAAGGGGGTGACACGTATGCCCTCCCGTTAAATCCTAATATTTCGTTTTCAGGCAATTTGATAAATTTTTACTAGTCTCAAATCTTAACATTTTTGAGTTCTTACGTGCGTTCTTATAAACATGTCCTTGAAATTGGGTGTATGATATCGGCCGCGATTGACTAGGGTGACTCGGAGCGGCTAAGTTCCGATGGGCGAGGTGTGTGAGAAGGGTTTCGATTCTTGAAGGAAAAGTTGGCGGCGACTCGGTTCTTACTCTTACGAGGGTTAGAGGATCGTGATTTATTGTGATGCCTCGGGTATCGGGAAAGTATGCGTATTGATGCAACACGGCAAGGTTATAGCCTATGCTTCCAGCGATTCTGAAACATGAGAGGAATTACCTACCCGACTTAGAGTTGGCGCGATTATTCATGCCTTGAAGATTTGGAGACATTATTTATATGGGGTTCATGTGGATATTTATCTGAGACCACAAGAGCCTCCGGTACATCTTTAAGCGAGAAGTGAACTTGCGGCGAGAGCGGTGGTTAGAGTTGTTGAAGGATTATGATGTTGACATCTATACCGTCAGGAAAGCCGATGTGGTTGCGTATGCTTTGAGTCGTAGATCGATGGGAGTCTATCATAGGTGCGACGGAGAGGCGAGGACATGGTCCGTCGGATCCGTCGACTAACGAGCCTTGAGGTTCGATTGGTCGTCACAGATGATAGTGAAGTGCGGGTTCGTGAGATTCTTTGAGTCTTCCATCATTGATGAGGTGAGAGCGACAATATGAGGACCCGATTATGATCTGGTATCGAATCACGGCTCTTGAGATGAGAAAAGTCTATTTGAGTACACTTTGATGGGGTGCTAAGGTTTGAGAGCGGTGTGTGTTCCGATGTTGCGAGGACCGTCCGGATTACAGGGAGGCCTGCGGCGCGTTATTCTATTCAGTGCGACTAAGATGTACCATGACCTCGGATGTATGTATTGGTGGGATGGCACGAAGAGGGGCGTGGCGAGTTTTGTTGCGTGATGTCCTAGCGTCGGCCAGTCGAGTTGAGCACGAAGCGGTGGGCTATTGCGAGCTATTGATATTCCGACATGGAAGTGGGAGGTGATCAGCGTGGACTTTATTCTGAGGTTACCTCGTACTCGGAGGAAGTATGTGTCGACGGCCGAACCGGGCGTGGTAGTGCCTTACCGGGCACCCAAGTAGACATCATCGTAAGTCAGCGGAACATAAAGACAATACATGAAACGATGTAATAAGGCGGTGAAATAAGAAACGAGGCTAACCAAAAGCGGTTACCTTCGGTATATATAAATAACAACTCTTCCCCGAATGAGCAGTTTAATCCTTTTTACAAACCACCTTGCAGCGGTACTACAGACCTCTACGAATGATATGACAACAACGGCGGGGACGGGGCCGTCGTACCACGAATGTAAACACCTACAACAGGGGACTATGCGAATAAGCCTCGGAGGAAACGGGCTTCAATGGCTTGTGACCACTAAGGCGAGGATCGGCGGCGGTGTACCTTTACTGCGGCATGAGCGCGGCCCGAAAGTCGATTCAACAGTGCAGTATGTGGCGAAAATCGTAAATGAAATCATAGTAGTCTATATAAGCGGGAGACATGTATGATAACCAAACTACGATTCCTGATAAATAGCGGTCATATCAAGTCGGGGACTCGCGCCTCGAAGTCATCGCCCGATATAACAATGGGTCTCGCGCCATGACATCAATCATGCGTGGAATACCTTCCGGCTGCCGTGATCGATGATAGAAAAGCACCAAGGAACACACATGAACAACGGGTCCCATGTGCCCGAATAAAGCGATGCAGGGTAAATGCGAAGGCATGGCCGACTACTAACACCAGCGGTACTAACAAGGTTATGGCGAATCATGATATCTGTCTAGGCCGTCACATGATCAAAGGCGGTCACTCGCGCATGATATCAAATGTGCGCGTCTAGCCACTGGAACTCCGCGACTCGCGTAGGCCAATCTCGTAGGCGCGTGAGGTATAACCCGCGTCGGTGCTACTCCCGGCGTAAATCACGGACTCGCGATCCGCGTAGCCACATGAACCGCGTGACCGTAAAGGCGCGCACTAACACGGAACTCGTAGCTCGCGTGGCCCCGGGACCGCGTGAGGTATTCTCGAATCATGGTCCCGGACCGCTGAGTCTACCCGCGTGAGGCGCTTAACCCGGAAACCACGGTGAGTGGTATAATACCAACATAACGGTTTATCGTTTAAACATTATAAGCGCAATCGAGGAAAATCCGCTTTACCAAACATCACGAATACTAACACCGTGGCGTCCTAATATGATTACTTATCAAATCAACACGAAGGTATTACAAGGCTATCACAAACCAACCTGATCGATTATACACGCGAGGTACATTCTATTGTATGATTAACAAGATCAGTATCTCTCAAAGTACTTCATACATTATCTTTTAAAAGATCGTTACGTTTACAAAGTCACCTGATACGTAGTATATGAAAACTAGAGTGATTATCTTTTGAAGTAAAGCAAAACACTTCTCTTTGTAAAATCAAGTAACAACATTATTTCTCAAGCGTCGAGTTTGCCTAATTTCAAATGTTCACGTTTCTTACTTTAGAAAGGTTTAAGTAGTTCATAGTCTTATTCATTTAAGAATATAATTCTCTTTTAAACTATCAGAAACATAAGCCTTATGTGTGAGTAGGATATTCTTGTTTATAACAATCTTATTCTGACCATGATCTAGGAAATATCATTTTGTCTCGTCTTAAGCACATGCGGATGGAAGTTTCTCACGGTTTTAATAATACTTAATCTGTCAAAACATTTCCTTTTATTGCATTTGCGGTGGTTTGTCGATACGTTCGATTTCGAAATCGATAAAACATTCTTAAGCCGTTATACCTAACTTCCCGTAAAGCTAGTATAACTCTTAAGTTTTCAAAAACCAAGTATTACTTCTTCTTTCGAAATGATTCAAAAATCTTTTGAAAAACTTCAAGTTCTTTATTAACACATGACAAGCGGTTATAGTTCAAATCGATTACCTTTTAAAAACCACAGTGTTTCTTACCAACATAAAGTGTTATAACCAACTTCCCATAAAGCGTTATAACACTTTATGTTTTAAATAATCAAATACATTTAGCATATGTCGTCTGGTACTACATAGTTCACACATATCATGCTAGAAGAGATAGGAAGAGGTTCACGTACCTCGCGGCGAGTATCGACTAATAGCAAAGCGCTCAGTACTTTCAAGTCGGCTACTCCTTAAGCCATGTAGATCGCGCCACACGTAATACTTGACCTATAAGGCCTGGCGTTTATTAACATTTAGATCTCATCGCGAGAACATTCTAGAAAATTGGCGGCACCTCCCCGCATGCAGCGTAGATCTCTCTCTGCAGAAGGCGGCTACGAAGCCAACGGGGTTATCGTCTAACCTAGCGGTACAATTCTACTCCACGGTACTACTACACAAGTCTCTTTGTAATACACTATGTAATTCTGACTCGATTCTTCTTTAAATTGGGCTTAAGTCGCGAGACATTGCTGTAAGTATTAATCGGGCTTAAGTCAAAAGGCATTGCGATAACTTCGTTGATTCTATATATAGTATCTTGACTATATATTCTAACAATATGTAATTTCAATTAAAATAGAGGACAAGATAATTACCTCGATAAGCCCATAATTATCTAGTTTAATGTCGATCTGAGCAAGGTTTAGCTCTACTCAGTGTGCTCGACCAGCTCCAAACAACCTTAGAAGTTCTAACCAACTTCTACTTAATACTCAACTAACTATGGAGATTTTCCTTAGGGTTTCGGTTTTGTGTGGAAGGGAAGTATAATAGTATTTACGGGCTTTTAGTATAAGTATAACCTTAGAATACTACAAGGTATCTGGCTAAGGTAATTTGGGCATTATAACAATACTTTTGAGAGTATTTCTACCGAGGGGTATATTATCACGAGAACAACACCACTAGGAGGGGTGAAGTCTCGCCACAAGGCCACGCAGGGGAGGGCTCTCGGCGAGGGAGGGGCGAGAACAACAACAAGAGAGGGCAGCTTAAATACAACTATGGGTCTCGCGCCCATGACATCAATCATGCAGTGGAATACCTTCCTCATTCTTGGCGATCTATGATATAAAGCACCAAGGAACACACATGAACACGGGTCCCACGTGTCATAATAAAACCGTCTGGGGTAAATCTGAAGGCATAGCCGACTACTAAAACCACAGTACCAACGGGCCCGTAAAGCGTATCATGAGATCATCTGGGCCGCCACATGATCGAAGGCGCTACTCGCGCGATATCTAATGTGCGGCGTCTGATCCTGGAACTTCCGCGACTCGCGCCGGCCACTCGATGGCGCGCGAGGTATTCCTCGCATCGGTAGCTACTCCCGACAGCGTCTGGACTCGCGATCCGCGTATCGCGTAGGCGCGTGACCACGAGGCGCGCGCTAACACGGAACCCTCGTTGCTCGCGCCGGTCCCCTGGACCCGCGTAGGTATTCTCGAATCATGGTCCCGGACCGCTTTGAGTCTACCCGCGTCGGAGGCGGCTTAACCCGGAATCATGTCGAGGTGAGTGATGTAATACTAGCATAGCGACTTCGTTAGACAACATAAGCCTGACAAGAAACCGGCTTTACGGACATCACAAGACACTAACACATGTAGCATCCTAACATGTTTAATTATCAAATCAACAAGGAAGTATTACAAGGCTATCACAAACCAACACAGTCAAGTTATTCACACAAGGTACTTTCTACTTTATGATTAACAAGTTCGGGTTTTATCCCCAAAGTACTTGTACATTAACTCTTTAAAGATCTGTTTCTTTCACAAAAGTCACACAATACAGTAGTATAAAAATAGAGTGACTATCTTCTTAAGTAAATCAAAACACTTCTCTTTGTAAAATCAAGTAACAATATTCTTTCCAAACGTTCAAGTTTGCCTAATTTCAAATACTCAAGTTTCTCATTTTCAAAAGGTTTCGTAGTTCATAGTTTTAATCACTTAATGATATAATTCTCCTTTAAAACAATTTGAGAAACATATGCCTTATATGTGAGTAGGTTATTCTTGTTTATAACAATCTTATTAAAGCTGCCATGATCTAGGAAATGTAATATCATTTTGTCTCCTCTTAACTACATGCGGATGGAGGTTTCTCTTTGGTTTTAATAATACATTAATAGTCAATACATTTCCCTTTATTAAGCTCTTTGTGGTTTGTTCGATACTTATTCTGATTTCCGAAATCAGTAAAATATTATTCCTTTTAAAAAACAAGTACTCATTACTCACGAATGAGGTTTCACACCTTTTTAACAAAATTCATATTAATAATAAGTCAAGTCTCTTATCTTTTAAGATTAAGTCTCTTAACTTCTTAAAAACAATAAACCGTTCTTTTTATCTCTCTTAAGCCGTTATACCTAACTTCCCATAAAGCTAGTATAACTCTTAAGCTTCCAAACCAAGTATTACTCTTCTTTCAAAAAGGTTTCTTAATTCTTTTAAAATACTTGATTCTTATTATTGGGCTTAAGTCAAAAGACATTGCCGTAAAACTACGTTCGATTAACACACGTCGTCTGGTACTATATATATACTTTAAAATATCATGCCCGAGTATAGGAAGAATCGCGTACCTCGCGACGATTATGACTATTAGCAAATAGCTCAAATCTTGTAGTCAAGCTAGCCTTTTCCACCCCGAGTAGAATATGCTACTCATGATCTTCAACCTATAATGGTTATACAAGTCTATCAATGTCTAGACTACTCGGTAGAATAAATCTAGATACAAGATTCTACGGAAAATTAGGCGACTTCCTTACGTCAAACTTCACAAGTCTCTGTAAATCTGATCCTATGTAAATGCAGTTCAATTCCCTTCTTATATACCTTCATTTATACCGTATTTCCAGTATATGCGTGGGGCGTGCGTATAAAATTTGAGCCTTAAGATAGGCAAGATTCGAAATTTGTACACAACGCGGTTAGAGTCGTTTTTAAAAGCGTTTCCTGACTTTCGTAGGAAAATTCGGCTATGTCATTTATAATTTTTGCGGATTTTTCAGAGGCGTAACATTTTGGACCAGCGGGAGGGTGACATGTCACCTCGCATTGGAAGAGGTTGAATGACAAATGGGCTAAGTGTAGCACGTTTTTGTGTTGAATTTGTGGTCAAGGGTTAGGTAGGATATTTTGTGTAGATGGATAAGGTTGCGTGGCTTAATCTTGGCCTTACACTTGCCTTGCACTTGGCACCATCTTGGCCATTGGTTGGCCTTCACTTGACTATAAATACCCCTTAGTTGATGAACTTTCTTCGTCAAAATTGAGCAATCTATCTAAGTCTCAAACTACTCCTCTTAGCTTGAGCTTTTCGTCCCTCTCCCACTCCTAGTTGAGCTTGGCGAGAGCCACCACACCCTCCTTGTGAAGCCAGGTGAGGGTACCCACTGCCTAGTTGTCTCGTATAAATACCCCCTCCTTTGTGGTATAGAAATACTCTCTAGTATTGTTTTAATGCCCAAAATACTTTAGCCCAAATACCTTGTAGTATTCCCAAAGTTACCTCTATCGTAGAGCAGGAAATACTACCTTTTGTCCTTTTAGTCTCAAACCGAAACCACAAGGAAATCTTCATAGTTGGTTGAAGTATTTAAGTAGAAGTTGGTTAGAACTTCTAAGGGTTGTTTGGAGCGGATTGGGCGCCGGAGTAGGAGCTAAACCTTGCTCAGGATCGACATATATACTCGGATAATTTTGGGCTTATCGAGGTAAACACTCTTGACCTTCTATTGTAATTGGGAATTACATGTTGTAGGAATATATAGTTGAAGTATACTATATATATTACTGAACATTATAATTGTGCGGCAATGTCTTTTGACTTAAGCCTGAATAATACTTACGGCAATGTCTTGCGACTTAAGCTGAATTTAAAGGTGGTGAGTGTAATTACATGGGGTGTATTCTGATAGACTTGTGTAGTATTCTTGTGGGTAGAATTGTACGTCAGGTTAGGCGTGCAACCCCACTGGTTGGCTTGGTGGCGGCCTCGATAGAGGAGGAGATTTCTGTTGTTGCGGGGAGAAGTCTTCGAATTTTACGTAGAATATGGAACAATGAGATCTAGATGTTAATAAAGCGCCTTGTGGCCTTATAGGTTGAAGTACTACGTGTGGTGCGATCTCGTGGCTTAAGGAGTAGCCAGGCGGTTTGAAGTACTTGGGCGTTTTGCTATTAGTCGATACTGCGTCGAGGTATGTGAACCTATTCCTATCTGTTCTAGCATGATATGTGTATAACTATGTAGTACGGTAGACGTACGTGTGTTAAATGTATTTGATTGGTTTAAAACATAAAGGGTTATAACGGCTTTATGGGAAGTTGGTTATAACAGCTTTATGTAGATAAGAAAAAGCCTGGTGATTGTTAAAAGGTAACTGATTTGAGTTATTAGTGAGTTGTTGTGTGATGATAAAGAACTTGAAGTCTTTCATTAAGAAACCCTTTTTGAAAGAAGAGTAATACTTCGTTTTGAGAACTTAAGAGTTATACTAGCTTTATGGAAAGTTAGGTATAACGTCTAAAAGAGATAAAAAAAAAAAAAAGGGAATGGCTATTTGATCTTAGAAGTTAAGAGACGTGATCTTATAAGATAAGGGGCTTAACTTAATTAAATTGATTTGAATGTTGTAAGATGTGTGAAACCTCATTCGTGAGTAATGAGTACTTGGTTTTTGAAAGGAATAATGTTTCTTGATTTGGAAATCGGAATGTGTATCGACAAACCAACTGCGGCGTTAATAAAGGAAAATGTATTGAATAATTAAGTATTATTAAAACCGGTAGAAACCTCCATCTGCATAGAAGCTAAGATGAGACAAAATGATATTACATTTTCTAGATCATGGTGCTTAATAAGGTTGATTATGAACAAGAATAACCTACTACTTTATGGCGTATGTTACTCAATTGTTTTAAAAGAGATTAAGACATTGAACTATGAAACTTTTCTAAAAGAGACTTGTGTAATTGAAATTAGGCAAGCTGGAACTTTAGGAAAAGAAAGGCATTGTGTTGTCTTAAAATGGTTTAAAACATAAAGTATGGAAGTTGTTTTGGTTTACTTAGAAGATGTAAGTCACTCTATTTTTTTACTACGGGTATCGGGTGACTTTTATAAAAAGAATGAATCTCTTAAAAGGAATTTAACGTACGTAGTACTTTAGGGTTAAAACCCGGACCTTGGCATAAAATGAAAGTACTTGGAGTTGTTGTGAAACACACTGTGCTTGTTGTTGTGAAACACTGCCTATGCTTGTTGTTGTGAAACTTGCCTATGCTTGTTGTTGTGAAACTTGCCTATCTTTGTCGTGATAGCCTTTGTTGTGCAAGAATTGTGTTTCTATACTCTGCGCCTCTCGATGGAGGGTCGGTTGACTTATTGAGAACTTACTTGGGCGTGCGGCGGTGGCGGAGAAATTCCGCAGTGCGTTCGCGGTGATTGTGTTACTTTTGCTAATCGCTTTGGACATCTTGACCGCGATCGTAGCGCGCGGGTATGCTTAGTTTGATCTTTGCTTTATTGTTTCCCTTTGGGCATCTTGACACGATCGTGGCGCTGCGGGTATGTTTCCATTTGGAATCTTTGCTTTATTGTTTCCGCTTTGGGCATCTTGACCGCGATCGTGGCGCGCGGGTATGTTTCCGTTTGGAATCTTTGCTTTATTGTTTCCACTTTGGGCATCACGACCACGATCGTGGCGCTGCGGGTATGTTTCCATTTGGAATCTTTGTCTTATTGTTTCCCTTTGGACATCTTGACACGATCGTGGCGCTGCGGGTATGCTCTGTTGGATTCTTTGTCTTGTTGATATCATATCATAGGCTATGCGGTGAGAAGGAATTCCACGACGCAGTGATGATTTGGAGCGTGAGTCACGACTTAATATATTTGTTTATATGTTGTATCTGTAGTTTGGTTATCATACATGTCTCTGCTTTATATAGGTGCTATGATTTCATTCTGATATTTCTGATTCACATACTTAGTACTGTTATGCTTGACCTCCTTGGAAAGTGCGTTCATCTGCGGTAGAAGTGCGTCGATCGTGGGTCTCGCTCTTAGGATCACATTTGGCGTGTTGGAAAGCTCAGTTCCTTGGAGGCTTATCTTTGGTAGGTTTCCACTGAGTTGTAGTCTCTTGTACATTCGGGGTATGGCGGGAGCCTGTCCGTCATTCTTATTGAAAAAAATCTTAAGTGCATGCCTTTGTTGTGGGAAGGGTTTTGTAAAAAGGATAAGCTGTTCGGGTTTTTATGTATATATCTTGAAGGCAAGCTTGTTTTGGTTGCTTTGTTTATCTATCATGTCTCTCATTTCATGTTTAAGGTTTTTATTTATTGGTTTTCTACGATGTTGTATCACTAGGGTGCGGGGTAAGGCACGATCCACGGGCAGGCAGTCGTGACAAAAGTGATATCGAAGCGATTAGTCCTCGGAAAGTGTCTCTGAGCAGGTGTCTAGTAAGTCTTGATTATCGGTGTGTTGTGCACCACGTCTATAATCGAGGCTATAGGACATTTAGGATTGGTTTCCATTCTTCTCATTACGAGATCGTGCCTTAGAAGTATGTTGTAAGTTGGACCCTGCAGCGTATCTCGTTTTACGATTATGCCTCGCGTAAAGCAACCGGGCGAAGGGCAAAGCGGCGAAGGAAGATCTGAGTAAAGCGTGGCGATCTCTCTGAGACCATGATACACGAGCCTCGATCCTACGATGAAGCGAGAGAGATGGATTCTGAGAGATGGCGATTAATGGCGAGATCGTGGCGAACGTGAGATAGGCCCAGATCACGGTGATTCCGGCCAGTAGCACCGTAGTTCACCCCGGCGAGCGATTTGAGATTACGGGATTTTACGAGATGTAACCCTCGAGTTTTATGGGTGAGGCACGAGGATGATCGCGAGGAGTTCATCCGGCGATTCTGAGATCGTGAGTGATCGAGGCATCGGAGACCGAGTCGGTGGTCTAGGTTACGCATCGGTGCGTGATACGCGATCGATTGGTTTGATCGTGGGAGGCGTCGGGAGAAGTGCCTTGGCTTTATGGGGCGAGTTCTCAAAGGCATTTCTTGCACACTTCTTGCCTCGCGGATGAGGAGGCTCGGGTAAACAGTTTTTGGTGTTGCGGCGAGCAGGCGTGCGGTTGGAGTACAATGTGGAGTTCGACTCATTGGCGATGCGTCCCGCGTTAGTGGCTAGTATGGAGGATCGAGTGCAGATATATTCTGAGGGCTCGATGATTACCTAGCGAGAGTTGTTGGTGTAGCTCTTGGTAGGGCATGGACATTGCCGCATCTGAGCTTATACGCGGAGGTGAGGCGGAGAAATCGGCGAAATGATCGAGTCGTGAGAAGAGGCGAGCGAATAGCGGTCCTTTGGTGACTTTCGAGGTGGACGCCTCGGCGAGACTAGTTATGCGCCTCGCCCGATCTGAGTGGTCTCGCGATCTTGAGCATCAAGTATTCGGGAGGCGGTCGGGGCTCGAGGTTGATTTTGGAGAAGCGGGTGTTAGCGGTGAAGCCACCCCTACCTCGTTGTGACGTGTAGTAGACTCGCGGTGGGAGTGTCGTGCTAGTCAGGAGTTTGTTTTACATGCGGCGGCGGGCCATTTAGGGCTTGTCAGGCCGAGTATGCTGGTAGGATAGCCTGAGAATCTGAGATCGATTGTGGGTTCTTCGCTTCCATGCTTGAGCGGGATGTTCATACACCGGGCCACGGTAGAGGTCGCGGTGGAAGTTTCGATTTTAGCGGTCCTGCGAACCGCCTACTTTTCAGTATATCCTTAACCTACAGAGTTTTGTATGTTTTGATGTTGTGATTAGGGTTATGTTCAGAGAGCTTTGTGATAAAATGTGATGTAGAACGTGGTTAGTTATATGGGTAAGCTTGAGGGTGAGTTAATGATGAACCACAGAATATTCTGATTGAGACCTTAAATATAAAGTGATCTTGAGTACAAGTTTTTGCAAGTGATCCTTGTCGGTGCATTTTATGCCTAGAATGTATTGTGTGATAAGTCACTGGGTAGTGTGAAATGGAAGTGGTAGCTTTCATGACTGTAGAGGTAAGATTGTTAGGATCGAGCGAGAGAGTCGGCGTGGAGATGCTCGGGTTGAGGGCGTGTTGCGTATCAACCGTGGCCGGATTGAGGTAGGGTCAGCTGGGTGGTCGCCCGGTGGTAGGGTCACGAGGTGCTAGGCCCAGTTTAGTTGACCATCGTATGAGTTCGTGGGTGTGTTCGACGAGCGGTCGTGAAGGTCGGGGATGGCCTTAAGGAAGATTGAGGCTAGTAAGATGACCAAGTTTGGAGGTAGTGACTCGAGGGTTGGAAAGCGAGCGTTGACTAAAGTGTAGATGCGTATACTAGAAGAGTTCAAGTGTTAGAAGAGTCTGACGAGTAAGGGTAGAGCGAGCATGTATTGCGAGCATAGATATGATCATTTCTTGTGAAGGGAGAAGGTCACGAAGGATGTATATTTTAGACCTCGGGAATCGCATGCGATCGGTACAATTTGTTGGGTCGCGGGTGACACTAGAACCTCGCGGCAAAGTGACAAAAGTTTGTGATGTTAGAGGTGTTTCCTCGTGGACTTGGATGTAAGTATTTCTGCGGGTGTTTAAGTGGCGGTTGTGGCGTTGGCAACTTATTAGAAGAACTCTATCGTTATCCGTCTTGAGAAGGAACATTCGGGACGAATGTTTCTAAGGAGGAGAATGTTATACCGTATTTCAGTATATGCGTGGGGCGTGCGTATAAAATTTGAGCCTTAAGATAGGCAAGATTCGAAATTTGTACCTGACACGGTTAAGTCGTTTTTAAAAAGCGTTTCCACGACTTTGAGGAAAATTCCGGCTATGTCATTTATAATTTTTGCGGATTTTTCCGAGAGACGTAACATTTTGGACCAACGGGAGGGTGACATGTGTCACCCTCACATTGGAAGAGGTTGGACGGCAAATGGGCTAAGTGTGGCACGTTTTTTGTGTTGAATTTGTGGTCAAGGGTTAGGTAGGATATTTTGTGTAGATGGATAAGGTTGCACATGGCTTAATCTTGGCCTTACACTTGCCTTGCACTTGGCACCATCTTGGCCATTGGTTGGCCTTCACTTGACCTATAAATACCCCCTTAGTTGATGAACTTTCTTCATCCAAAAATTGAGCAATCTATCTAAGTCTCAAACTACTCCCTCTTAGCTTGAGCTTTTCGTCCCTCTCCCCCCCTCCTAGTTGAGCTTGGCCGAGAGCCACCACACCCTCCCCCTTGTGAAGCCTTGGCCGAGGGGTACCCACTAGCCTAGTTGTCTCGTATAAATACCCCATTTGTGGTATAGAAATACTCTCTAGTATTGTTTTAATGCCCAAAATACTTTAGCCCAAATACCTTGTAGTATTCCCAAGTTACCTCTATCGTAGAGCAGGAAATACTACCTTTTGTCCTTTAGTCTCAAGCCAAACCACTAAGGAAATCTTCATAGTTGGTTGAAGTATTTAAGTAGAAGTTGGTTAGAACTTCTAAGGGTTGTTGGAGGCGGATTGGGCGCCGGAGTAGGAGCTAAACCTTGCTCGGGATCGACGTATATACTCGGATAATTTTGGGCTTATCGAGGTAAACACTCTTGACCTTATTGTAATTGGGAATTACATGTTGTAGGAATATATAGTTGAAGTATACTATATATATTCTTGAACATTATAATTGTCGCGGATGTCTTTTGACTTAAGCTGAATAATACTTACAGCGATGTCTTGCGACTTAAGCTGAATTTAAAGGTGGTGAGCTGTAATTACATAGGGTGTATTCTGATGAGACTTGTGTAGTATTCTTGTGGGTAGAATTGTACGTCGGTTAGGCGTGCAAACCCACGGTTGGCTTAGTGGCGGCCTCGATAGAGGAGGAGATTTCTGTTGTTGCGGGGAGAGTCTTTGCGAATTTTACGTAGAATATGGAACAATGAGATCTAGATGTTAATAAGCGCCTTGTGGCCTTATAGGTTGAAGTACTCGTGTGGTGCGATCTCGTGGCTTAAGGAGTAGCGGCGGTTTGAAGTACTTGGGCGTTTTGCTATTAGTCGATACTCGTCGCGGTATGTGAACCTCTTATATCTTTCTAGCATGATATGTGTGTAACTATGTAATGCGGTGAAGCGTCGTGTGTTAAATGTATTTGATTGGTTTAAAACATAAAGGGTTATAACGGCTTTATGGGAAGTTGGTTATAACGACTTTATGTAGATAAGAAAAAGCACAGTGATTGTTAAAGGTAAGCGATTTGAGTTATAAGCGACTTGATGTGTGATGATAAAGAACTTGAAGTCTTTCATTAAGAAACCCTTTTTGAAAGAAGAGTAATGCCGTTTTGAGAACTTAAGAGTTATACTAGCTTTATGGAAAGTTAGGTATAACGTCTAAAAGAGATAAAAAAAAAAGGAATGGCTATTTGATCTTAGAAGTTAAGAGACGTGATCTTATAAGATAAAGGACTTAACTTAATTAAATTGATTTGAATGTTGTAAGATGTGTGAAACCTCGTTCGTGAGTAATGAGTACTTGGTTTTGAAAGGAATAATGTTTCTTGATTTGAAATCGGAATGTGTATCGACAAACCCTGCGGCGTTAATAAAGGAAAATGTATTGAATAATTAAGTATTATTAAAACGGTAGAAACCTCCGTCTGCATAGAAGCTAAGATGAGACAAAATGATATTACATTTTCTAGATCATGGTGCTTAATAAGGTTGATTATGAACAAGAATAACTACTACTTTATGGCATATGTTACTCAATTGTTTTAAAAGAGATTAAGACATTGAACTATGAAACTTTTCTAAAAAGAGACTTGTGTAATTGAAATTAGGCAAGCTGGAACTTTAGGGAAAAGAAAGGCATTGTGTTGTCTTAAAATGGTTTAAAACATAAAGTATGGAAGTTGTTTTGGTTTACTTAAAAGATGTAAGTCACTCTATTTTATACTACGGTATCGGGTGACTTTTATAAAAGAATGAATCTCTTAAAAGGAATTTAACGTCGTAGTACTTTAGAGTTAAAACAGGACCTTG
This sequence comes from Przewalskia tangutica, assembly GCA_029844215.1. Lineage (NCBI taxonomy): Eukaryota > Viridiplantae > Streptophyta > Magnoliopsida > Solanales > Solanaceae > Przewalskia > Przewalskia tangutica. The sequence continues at coordinate 72,838,678 of CM056720.1, forward strand.
GCATAAAATGAAAGTACTTTGAGTTGTTGTGAAACACACTTTTGTGCTTGTTGTTGTGAAACACACTATGCTTGTTGTTGTGAAACTTGCCTATGCTTGTTGTTGTGAAACTTGCCTATCTTGTCGTGATAGCCTTTGTTGTGCAAGAATTGTGTTTCTATACTCTGGCGCTCTCGATGGAGGTCGGTTGACTTGTTGAGAACTTACTTGGGCGTCTGCGGTGGCGGAGAAATTCCGCAGATGCGTTCGCATTGATTGTGTTACTTTTGCTGTCGCTTTGGACATCACGACACGATCGTGGCCGCGGGTATCTTCCGTTTGATCTTGCTTTATTGTTTCCCTTTGGGCATCTTGACCGCGATCGTGGCGCGCGGGTATGTTTCCATTTGGAATCTTTGCTTTATTGTTTCCCTTTGGGCATCTTGCGACGATCGTGCGCGCGAGTATGTTTCCATTTGGAATCTTTGCTTTATTGTTTCCCCTTTGGGCATCTTGACCGCGATCGTGGCGCGGGTATGTTTCCGTTTGGAATCTTTGTCTTATTGTTTCCCTTTGGACATCTTGACCACGATCGTGGCGCGCGGGTATGCTCCCATTTGGATTCTTTGTCTTGTTGATATCATATCATGAATGCCGGTGAGAAGGAATTCCACGAACGCAGTGATGATTTGGAGGCGTGAGTCCACGACTTAATATATTTGTTTATATGTTGTATCTGTAGTTTGGTTATCATACATGTCTCACCTTTATATAGGCTATGATTTCATTTCTGATATTTCTGATTTCACATACTTAGTACTGTTATCTTGACCTCCTTGAAAGTGCGTTCATCTGCATGGTAAGTGCATCGATCGTGGGTCCTCGCTCTTAGGATCACATTTCAGCGTGTTGGAAAGCTCCGTTCCTTGGAGGCTTATCTTTAGTAGGTTTCCACTGAGTTGTAGTCTCTTGTACATTCGGGGTATGGCGAGCCACTGTCCGTCATTCTTTATTGAAAAAATCTTAAGTGCAGCCTTTGTTGTGGGAAGGGTTTTGTAAAAAGGATAAGCTGTTGGGTTTTTATGTATATATCTTGAAAGCCATTTGTTTTGGTTGGCTGTTTATCTATCATGTCTCTCATTTCATGTTTAAGGTTTTTTTATTTCCGGTTTTCTCTGATGTTGTATCACTAGGGTGCCGGGGTAAGGCACGATCACGGGCCGAGCAGGTCGTGACACCTTCATGTATATAACATACTTAATTCTTATCTTGATAGTATGTAAACTTAATTCTGATAGGAGACAAGATATTTACCTCGATAAGCCCAAAATTATCCAAGTTTAAATGTCGATCTGAGCAACGTTTAGCTCTACTGCAGGCGCTCGACCGCTCAAACAACCGCTTAGAAGTTCTACGCAACTTCTTCTTAATACCGGTATGAAGATTTTCCTTAGGGTTTCGGTTTGAGACTAAAAGGGCGTAAGGTAGTATTTAGGGCTCTACGTATAGAGGTAACTTTGGAATACAACAAGGTATAAGGCTAAGGTATTTTGGAATAATGTAACAATACTTGGAGAATACTTTTCTACCAAGGGGGTGTATTTATATGAGACAACTCGAGAGGGGGTTGTGTCTTGGCGAGGGCCGCTCGAAGGGGAAGGGAGCTCTTTTGGGCGAGAGCTTCAGCTCTGAGGAGGAGGATTTCAAGACTTTAGAAATTATTTTAGGATGAAAAAGTCTTCAAAGGGGTATTTATAGGAAACGATGGCGTGATCAAGCCAAGTGGGGCAAGTGGAGGCGAGATTTGCCCAGTGCACCAACCCTGCTCCGCGATTCCCTAAAACATTGACCCGTGGATTAGGCCATAAAACATGCCACGAAATGGGCACCAGTTGGCCACCTTGACCGCCCGACAGGGTGACAAGTGTCGCCCTCTTGTTGGTCGAAATATTTCATCTCTCGGAAAAATCCGCCAAAATTATAAATGACATAGCCGTAATTTTCCCTTATGAAGTTTTATAAAGCGTTTAGTCAAAGCGATTCTTTGGGGTTGTGAACAAAATTTTCGGTCCTTGACTAACTTAAGGCTTAAACTTTTATCGTGCGTCCTCGTACATACTGCGGAAATACGGGGTATAACGTTCTCCTCCGAAACATTCGTCGAATGTTCCTTCTAATTCTCAAAACCAACATGCGCGATTATAGTCTTCGCTGCTATACTTACGAAAACAATCATGCCACGCTTTGGCCACGAAAGCACCAGCGCAAATACTTAATCAAGTCCGAGGAACCACCTCCATTACTACAAAAGCTCCCGCGAGGGCTAAAATATACTCGCCGCTTTTCTTTACAAGCGAAATGATCACTTTTATGTTCTTAACATGCTGCTTCTTACTCGGCGTACCTTCTCGTTCACTCGAACTCTTTCTCATAACTTACCACATTTACATTCTTGCTTGGTTTCCAAATCTACGGGTTACTATCTCGACTTGGTCATCATTAAGCGGGATCACTTTGGATGGATCTCGATACTTTCCGAACATAACAACATGAAAGACCGGACGTACTGCCTCCTAAGTCGGACGACAATGCTAACCTATAGGCGACCTGGCCTACTCTTCAAATGATCTGAAAGGGCCCAAAGTACCTCGGGCTATGTTTCCTCTATTTTCTAAAACTCGTCCACCCGTTCAGGGTGGTACCTTGAAGACCCACCGTCGCTGAACTCAGCGTTATCGTGATTATCTGCCACGACTTACGGTGACTACGGTACCCGATAACCTCTTACGGATAAGCCGCTTTATCCCGTCTGTAGAAACAAGTATGAACCAACTATCCCGAACCTTGCGACATCAGACCAATCGGCCGTGACTTACACTCCGCCCTACAAGGCGTCATAAGCGACATTCGAATCTGAAATGGTAGCTATTAAAACCTCCTCAAGCGAGGCAACCGTCCTCGCGTACCGAAATCAAACGGCGGGGCGAATGCGTCTTGAGACTCGCGAGATCCTAACCTGCTGGTAAAACTTCGAGAAAAGAAATAGGCTGTAACACAGGCTCCACTTTGCTGTCATAGGGTGAAAGTAGGCACGTCGTGCGACCTTACAACCTTTACGACATAACATCACGCGTAACCCTCTGCGAGTCGCGGTCTGATGAAAGACAAGATGGGCTGACCTCGTCGGCCCGACTCTGGTCGACGCATCCACGAACTCGTCTGTTGGTTAACCAAACTTGGGCCTAACACCCTCGTGACCCCCACTTTGGCAGGACCACCCGAACTGACCCCACCACAATGCGGGCCGCGGTTTGACCCATGTCCGGTCCATAACCCTCCATTATCGCGCCAAAACTCTTGTTCCCGATCGGAACAATCTCCTCGTCAGTCACGAAAACCTAGTGAGTCTTCTTAGCTCGACTACCCTCTTTCATTTCATACCACTCGGGGACTTATCACCAAACATATCTCACGTGTACTATGCACTCAGATGAGGGTCAAACATAAAAATACATCTTTTACTCGAGATGGCCTTACCTCAAGGTCTCTACGTATAAAACTCTAAGGCTCACACTTTCCTTATCCCCGATCTTACAGTTAACTAACCATGATTTATAATCACAATTAATATAACATTTAAGGCATACTCGTCTTATCATACGAAATCTCTAGAGGTTAAGGATCTACACTGTATCTACAACTTACTCCCTTTTGTCGTTCTAATCAATCTGCTTACTGTTGGGCGTAGCTAAGGAAGGTGACGAACTAGCCCGATCCTGAAGGTTGAGTCTCATATCTCATGCCAACTGCAGTGGACAAATTTCTGAAAAAAAATGGCCTGCACTTGAAGTAAAACAAGTACCAACTAAAGGCGACATTCCGGGATGGCGCTTTGTCTTGAACAACGGAGAAAAGCGAATCCGGCTGTGGAACCTCGTGTAGGCGTGAGCGGAAGCCACAGGTTGACCAACTCCGGCATACCGGCGTCACGAACCACAGCGGAGGACCACTCTGCTTGGCGGAGGCGCATGTTCGTTCTGCTGGCGAGGCGATTAAGCCGAAAGTTACCAAAGGACCTGTTGTTACGGCTCTCTTCTGCTGATCTTGGTTGTCAAATGCGATCTCTACGTTTCTCACTTTCGCGCATAAGCGTACGAGGCCGTACTCGAAACTTGCGAAGAGCTACTCTTTCTGACCTCTCTTAGATAGTCGTCAAGACGTGATATATCGGTGCACTCTATATTCTCTGTTCCCGATCATGGGCGAAGGTTCAAATATCATGGCGCGGAGGCTGCGCCCGCGTGCTAAACTTCTGCTTTGGGGCTAGCGGCGTGCGGAACTCCCGAATGAAGCACCACCCGGTGATGATTGGGCTGTGCCTCGTAACCTGCATGCTCTCTACTCGGCTCCGCCGGTTTGCCTTGCCCTTCTGGGCGGGTTGCCTTAGCGGAGGCATAGCGGTAAGGAAAGAAATGCGTTAGAGGTCGACTTATAACTGCGACTCTAGCGCGATCTCGAGTGAGAAGAATGAAACCAATCCTAAATATCTTATAGCCTCACGATTATTGGTGTGGTGCGACAGCGCGATAATCAGAACTACTAGATACGGTCTGGAACACTTTCAGAGATTAAGCGCTCTGATACCACTTTGTCACGACCGAACCAGGGCGTGGTATTTGCTACCGGGCACGGTAGCCATCATCAGTGTCGTGGAATATAAAACAAGACATGAATAAAGTGAAGTGTAAAGCGATTATACGAGAAAAGTTGCCTTTTGGCATATATATATATAACAACTAGAACGATTACATCCACACAATTACGCGCAGCGATTACTTCTGACCTATAAGAATGATATGAAAGCAATGGCGGGGCGGGGCCCGCCATACCGAATGTAAGCGCTACAGACGAGGACTATACATTGATAAGCCTCGGAGAAGCGGAGCTTCCCAAGCGAGCTGTGACCTAAGGCGAGGATCAACAACTGGTGTACCTCTACTGCGGCGTGAGCGGCCCGAAGGAGAGTCGATCTGATAGGTACCAAGTATGTGGCGAAAATCACGTAAATGAAATCATAGTAGTCTATATAAAGCGGGAGACATGTATGATAGCAAACTACGATTCTGATAAATAGCGATCATGTCAGTCGAGGACTCGCGCCCTCAAGTCATCGCTTAAATACAACTATGGGTCTCGCCCATGACATCAATCATGCGTGGAATACCTTCTTCTGCGGCGATCTATGATATAAAAGCACCGAGGAACACATATGAACACGGGTCCGCTTTGTGTCGTAAAAAACCATCTGGGGTAAATGCGAAGGCATATGTTATACCGTATTTCCGGGTATGCGTGGGGCGTCGTCTGGTGAGACAAAGTTTGGCATAGGTTCGAAATTTGTGCACAACACCCGATTAAGTCGTTTTTAAATGAAGCGTTTCTGAGCTTGCGTGAGAAAATTCCGGCTATGTCATTTTGTATTTTTGCGGATTTTCGGCGGTGGAACATTTTTGGGCCAGCGAGGGTGACACTTGTCACCCTCAAGTGAAGCGATGTGAATGGCCGGTTGGGTCAGGTTTGTAGCCATTGGCTCCTTGTTTTGGCACTTGTTTTGTGCCTTGTTTTGGCTTGTTTGGTGCCTTGTTTTGTGGAGTAGGGTTAGGGTGCACTTGGCGATCAAGGCCTTACACTTGCCTTGCGCATGGCTTGATCTTGTCCGTTGGTTGGCCAGCTTCACTATAAATACCCTCCCTTTGTGAAGACTTCATTCGTCCACAAATGTTTCCAAGTCTTGAAATCTCCCTCACTCTTCTTGTTGTGTTAAATCCATACACCTCCCCTTTGAGTGGCCTTGTGGCCGGAGGGTACCACTCCCCATGGTAGTGCTCTGGCCAGGGTACCCCCACAACCTAGTTGTTTCGTATTATATACCCCTTTTTGTGGTATTGAAAAACTCCTCAGTATTGTTGTAATGCCCAAAATGCCTTAGCCTTTACCTTGTAGTATTCCAAAGTTACCTCTATCGTAGAGCCGGAAATACTACCTTTTGTCCTTTAGTCTCAAACCGAAACCTAAGAAATCTTCATAGATTGGTTGAAGTATTTAAGTAGAAGTTGGTTAGAACTTCTAAGGGTTGTTGGAGGCGGATGGGCGCACGGAGTAGGAGCTAAACCTTGCTCGGGATCGAAGCTTTTATAACTTGGATAATTTTGGGCTTATCGAGAGTAAATATTCTTGTCCCTTATTGTAATTGGAAATTACATGTTGTAGGATATATAGTTGAAGTATACTATATATAGAACTGAACATAGCTTTGCGTGATGTCTTTTGACTTAAGCTGAATTTAAAGAAAGTGACGTAATTACATGGTATTCTGATGAACTTGTGTATTCTTGTATAGTAGAAATTGTATCGTCCGGTTAGGCGTATAAACCCCACTGGTTGGCTTAGTGGCCGAGCCTCGATTGAGAGGAGATTTCTGGCTATTGCGGGAGAGGAGGTCTTTGCGAATTTTACGTAGAATATGGGAACGTGCGGTTAGAAGTTAATAGGCGTTTGTGGCCTTATAAATTGGAAGTACTACGAGTAGCGTATTCTACTTGAAGAGTGGAAAGCTAGCGGAATCTGATCTTGTGGGCGTTTTGCTTTTTTTATCGATAATCGTCGCGGTATGTGAACCTCTTCCTATCCTTCTAGCATGATGCTTTGTAAACTATGTAGTATGGTAGGCGTCACGTAATGCTAAATGAGTTGGTTGGTTTAAAACATAGGGTGTTATAATGGCTTTATGGGAAGTTAGTTATAACGACTACATGTAGGTAAGATTGGTTTATTGATTGTAGAAGTTAAGAGACTTGATCTTGAAAGATAAGAGACTTAACTTGTTTTGCCAGTAATTAACATTTTGTTAAAGGTGTTGTGAAACCTCATTCGCGATAATGAGTACTTGGTTTTAAAAGAATAATGTTTTATTGATTTGAAATGAGAATAAGTGTCGAACAAACCACGTGGCGCTAATAAAGGAAAGTGTATTGACAAATAACAAATTGTTATTAAAACATTAGAAACCTCATGCATAGAAGCTAAGATAAGACAAAATTGTATTACATTTCTAGATCATGCTTTTGTAACAAGATTGTTGTAAACAAGAATAAGCGGCTCACGTCTGAGACATATGTTACTCGAGTTGGTTTAAAAGAGATTAAGACTATGAGTTATAGAAACCTTTCTAAAATGAAACTTGAGCATTTGAAATTAGGCAAACTTGAGCGTTTGGAAAATAATGTTGTTACTTGATTTTACAAAGGGAAGTATTTTAGTTTACTTAAAAGATAGTCACTCTGTTTTTATGCTACGGGTATTATGTGACTTCGTGAAAAAGCGGATCCTTTAAAAAGAGTTAATGTACGTAGTACTTTAGGGTTAAAACCCAGACTTTGATACGAAATGGAAGTACCTTGAGTTGTGTGTAACTTGCCTATACTTGTTGTGATAGCCTTTGTTGTGCAAGTGTTGATATCAGGTGACTTCTTGGGAAGGAGTGGATCTTTTTATAAAAGTCTAGAAGTATGGTATTTTGCTTGAGCTTGTTTGTGATAGCCTGGTTGTGCGGTATATTGTTGTTGATGTCACATGGACATGTCTACCGTCTGGTCCGGGGCATGTGGCGTCGGCGGGTTGATTACGATATATTGTTATTGTGGTTACATGGACATGTCTGGCCGTCTGAGTCCAGGGCATGTGGCCATGCAGCGGGGTTGATTACGATATATTGTTATTGTGGTTACATGGACATGTCTACACCGATCTGGTCGGGCGTGTGGCCGTGCGGCGGGGTTGATCACCCGATATTGTTGTTAATGTCACGTGGGCGTGTCTGCCGTCTGAGTCCGGGGCATGTGGCGGTGGGGCATTATTGTGTGTTGCATCATGGACATGTCTACCGTCTGCGAATTAGGGGCATCACGGCCATGATGCGAACATGATTGATGTTGTGGGCGTGAGACCCGTAGTTATATTTGAGTGATGACTTGAGGCGTGAGTCACACATTTGGACATATTGCTTTTATATGGTGAGCTGTAGTTTGGTTATCATACCTGTCTCCTGCTTTATTTAGACTAGTATGATTTCATTTCTGATATTTTCTGATTTCACATACTTGGTACTGTTATCTTGACCTCGCCGGAGGAGCTGCGTTCATCTGCGGTAGGAGTACATCGGTAGTGGATCTCGCTCATAGGATCACGTTTGGCGTATTGGGAAGCTCGTTTCTCGGAGGCTTATTCTTTGGTATGTGTTCCACGAGTTGTAGGTTCTTGTACATTGAGGAGTATGGCGGGGCCACTGTCCGTCATGGTTGTTGTAAATCTTAAGTCTGTAATCTTGTGTGGCGGGGTTGTAAAGTTAAAGCTGTTCGGGTTTATGTTTATATCTGACAGCATTTTTAGTTGCTTTGTTTTATGATCATATATCTTGTTTCATGTTTATGTTTTATTTTCCATTGGTTTTCTACGATGTTGTATCACTAGGGTGGCCAGGGTAAGGCACGATCCACGGGCGGGATCGGGTCGTGGCGGCATAAACGACTACTAAAACCAGCAGTACCAGCGGGCCATAAAGCGTATCATGAATCTGCATGAACCGCCACATGATCGAAGGCGGCCTTCGCGTGATATCTAATGTGCGCGTCTAGTCTGGAACTTCCGCCGCTCCGCGAGGCCACTCCAATGGCCCGCGTAGGTATTCCTCGCATCGTCGGTAGCTCTCCGGCAGCGTCTGGACTCGCGATCGGCATGGCCACGTAGACGCGTGACCACGGGCGCGCGCAACACGGAACCCTCGTGGCTCCGCATAGGTCCCTGGACCGCGTGAGGTATTCTCGAATCATGGTCCCGGACCGCTGAGTCTACCCGCGTGGACGGCTTAACCCGGAATCATGTCGAGGTGAGTGATGTAATACTATCATAGCGGCTTACGGTTAGAAAACATAAACTGCAAGGAAACCCTTTACAGACATCACAAGACACTAACACGTAGCATCTAACATGTTTAATTATCAAATCAACAAGGAAGTATTACAAGGCTATCACAAACCAACACAATCAAGTTATTCACACAAGGTACTTTACTTTATGATTAACAAGTTGGGTTTTATCCCCAAAGTACTTCATACATTAACTCTTTAAAAGATCTGTTTCTTTCACAAAGTCACCTGATACCGTAGTATAAAAATAGAGTGACTATCTTCTTAAGTAAATCAAAACACTTCTCTTTGTAAAATCAGTAACAATATTCTTTCCAAGCGTTCAAGTTTGCCTAATTTCAAATACTCAAGTTTCTCATTTTGAAAGGTTTAGTAGTTCATAGTTTTAATCCTTAATGATATAATTCTCCTTTAAAACAATTTGAGAAACATATGCCTTATATGTGAGTAGGTTATTCTTGTTTATAACAATCTTATTAAGCGACCGTGATCTAGGAAATGTAATATCATTTTGTCTCTCTTTGGACACTGTGCGGATGGAGGTTTCTGGTTTAATAATCATTAATAGTCAATACATTTCCGCTTTATTAAGCTTTCTTTGTGGTTTGTTCGATACTTAATACGATTTCGAAATCGGTAAAACATTATTCCTTTTAAAAACTAAGTACTCATTACTGAATGAGGTTTCACCTTTTTAACAAAATTCATATTAATAATAAGTCAAGTCTCTTATCTTTTAAGATTAAGTCTCTTAACTTCTTAAAAACAATAAACAGTTCTTTATCTCTCTTGCCGTTATACCTAACTTCCCATAAAGCTAGTATAACTCTTAGATTCCCAAACCAAGTATTACTCTTCTTTCAAAAGGTTTCTTAATTCTTTTGAAATACTTGATTCTTATTATTCATGCTTAAGTCAAAAGACATTGCAGTGAAACTACGTTCGATTAACACACGTCGTCTACCGTACTATATATATACTTTAAAATATCATGCCCAGTATAGGAAGAATCGCATACCTCTTGACGATTATCGACTATTAGCAAATAGCTCCAAATCTTGTAGTCCAGGCTAGCCTTTTCCACCCGAGTAGAATACGCTACTCATGATCTTCAACCTATAATGGTTATACAAGTCTATCGATGTCTAGACTACTCGGTAGAATAAATCTGAATCTGATTCTACGGAAGATTGGGCAACACTTGCTTACAGTCCAAACTTACAAATCTCATAAATATAGTCTATGTAAATGCAGTTCAATTCCTTCTTATATACCTTCCTTGTATATAACATACTTAATTCTTATGCTTGATAGTATGTAAACTTAATTCTGATAGGAGACAAGATATTTACCTCGATAAGCCCAAAATTATCCAAGTTTAAATGTCGATCTGAGCAACGTTTAGCTCACTATGGGCGCTCAACCCGCTCAAACAACCCTTAGAAGTTCTCATAATTTCTTCTTAATACTTCAACCGGCTATGAAGATTTTCCATAGGGTTTCGGTTTGAGACTAAAGGGCATAAGGTAGTATTTACGGGCTCTGTATAGTGGTAAATTTGGAATACAACAATGTATAAGGCTAAGGTATTTTGGAATAGTAACAATACTTGGAGAATACTTTTCTACCAAGGGGGGGGGGGGGGTGTATTTATACGAGACAACTCAGAGGGGTTTGTGTCTTGGCGAGGGCCACTCAAAGGGAAGTGGGAGCTCTTTTGGACGAGAGCTTCACTACTGAGGAGGAGGATTTGAGACTTTAGAAATTATTTTAGGATGAAGAAGTCTTCAAAGGGGGTATTTATAGGGAAACCGATGGCCATGATCAGAGCCGGTGGGGCAAGTGGAGGCGAGATTTACCCAAGTGCACCTAACCCTACTCACAATTCCCTCACAAACATTGACCCGTGGATTAGGCCATAAAACATGCCACGAAATGGGCACCAATTCGGCGCTTGACGCCCGGCAGGGTGACAAGTGTCGCCCTCTTGTTAGTCAAAATATTTCATCTCTCGGAAAAATCATAAATTATAAATGACATAGCCGTAATTTTCCGCCCATGAAGTTTTGTAAAGCGTTTAGTCAGCGATTCTTTTAGGGGTTGTGAACAAAATTTTGATCCTTGCCTAACAAGGCTTAAACTTTTATCGTCGTCCTCACGTACATACTGAAATCTGAGGTATAACACTTCATCTCCTCGATTACTCGCCGGGTGAGTACTCGTGGACCCAGTCGCGGCGAGGTCGTGTACGGGTCGATTCAGTGATCTCGAGAACGCGTATGCCTGTCCGGCCGCCCGGGACCGGGAGGCATCAGGATGTAAATCCGCAGTACCTTATCAGTTTCTTGTTATGGCGTGTATGCCTTGATAGATCAGGGTTCTACCTTGTCATATATATCTCCCTTATTGCTAGTAGGATAGGGATAGAGCACGAGTCCATGGGCCGCTTTTGAAGTAGCTATGCGATGGGTGATTGGTGGTATTGGCGGGTATATAGGGCTTGCCGGTGACTATATCGATCGTCGGACCTGGCGCTTGATAGAGTTGGATATGGCGGACTTCGGCGTGATTATGGGTATGGATTGGCTGGCTTCACCTTTCGCCAATGTAGGCTATAGGGAGAAGTGATGCCATTCGATTTCTGAGGGCGGTTATTAGTGGGAGGAACAACGTAGCCGGCAGGGTAGGTTTATTTCTTACCTCGAGTCGGGAAGATGGTGCGGAAGGGGTATATCTACCATCTCATTCGGGTATTTGATCTGAGCGAGATGCGGACCTTCATTGATTCAGTAGTGAGAGTTCCCGAGATGTGTTTCAGGCTGACCTCGGGTATCCCTCGCGAGAGGAGATAGAGTTTTGCATTGATATTACTGCGATGCACCGATATCCATTCATGCATACGAATGACACTGCGAGTTGAGAGAGTTGAAGGACCAGGTGAGAGATTTCTTTGGAGAAGGGCTTCATCGGACCTAGTGTTTCTCACAGGGAGGCCTTGGTGTTGTTCGTGAAGAAAGAAGGATGGGGCCCAGCTGGCGTGTGTTGATCTGACGGTGAACAAGGTGACTATTAAACGGATACCCTCCCAAGATTGGCGATTTGTTCGACCGGTTGCGGTGTGAAATGCTTCTCCAAGAATGACCTACGATCTGGTTACCCATCAGTGCGAGTTAGGAGGCGGATGTCACAGAATGCGTTCGGGACGTCACGCACTATGAGTTGAAGTCATGTCTTTCGGCTTGACCAATGCTCGGCGATATTTATGGATTTGATGACGAGTGTTCAAACCATTTTGGATCGTTTGTGATAATATTCATTGATGACATCTTGGTTTATTCTCGCTCGGGCGGGAGCATATGGAGCATTTGAGGCGATGTTGAGAGTTCTCGAGGACTAGCGATTATATGCCAAGTTTTGAAGTGTGAGTTACTGGTTGGCCGGTGGCTTTCTTAGGGCCATTGTTGGGTAGATGGTATTAGTGGATACAACTAAGATCGAGGAAGTCGAGGACTTAGCCTAGGCCTCTACTGCCAGTGCGCAGCTTTACAGGCACTTGCGGTATTATCGGAGGTTAGTAGAAGTTTGCTTCTATTTCGGCACCGCTTGACTAAGGCGGCTGAGCGGCTAAGTTTGATGGACGGATGCTTGTGAGGAGGGCTTAATTCTTGAAGAGAGGTTGACGACGCCTTTCGATTCTTAAGTCGACGGCTATGTGGTTTATTGTGATGCGTCGGGCATCGAGTGGGATGTGTGTTGATGCGGCGGGGCAAGGTTATAACTATGCATCTCGACAACTCGAAGCATGAAGAACTACCCCGCTGACTTAGAGTTAGCGGTGATTCACGCCTTGAAGATCTGGAGACATTATTTGTATGGAGTTCGTGTGGATATTTACACATACCGCAGAGCCTCGGTATATCTTGACGGAGCTGAACTACGATAGAGGCGGTGGTTAGAGCTACTCGAGTATTATGAAGTCGATATCTATACCACCAGGGAGGCGATGTAGTGGCGGTGCCCAGTCGTAGGTGATGGGTAGTCTATCGGAGTGCGACGGAGAGGAGGCATGGTCGCGAGTTACATCGGCCATGAGCCTTGAGTCCGATTGATTGATTACGATAGTAGTGAGGTTCGAGTTCGAGAGGTTGCCGAGTCTTCCATCGTCGAGGAGGTGAAGAGCGACAGTTTGAGAATCGAGTATGACCCGGTATCGTGTCTGACTCTTCGTGAGGAAGAGTCCGTTGAGTAACTTTTTGATGGGTGCTAAGATTTGAAGCGGGTTGTGTGTTCGGATATTGCGAGGACTTGGCGGAGTTCTGAGGAAGCACCACGGCGCGTTACTCTATCCATCCGGTGCGACAAAGATGTATCCACGACCTCGGATCGTGTATTGGTGGGATGGTTTGAAGGGCGTTGCGAGTTTGTTGCTCAGTGCCCGAGTTGTCAGAAGGTCAAGGCGGAGCACCAGAGGCCTGGTGGGTTGTTGCAGGCTATTGAGATTCCGATGTGGACGTGGGAGGTGATCAACATGGACTTTATTACGAGGTTACCTGCTTTTCGGAGGAAGCGTGATTCTATACGGGTTATCGTCGACGGTGGCGAAATCCGCCACTTTCTTCCGTCGGGGCGACTTTTGGTGAGATTATGCTAGACTTTCGTAGACATCCGAGAGATCGTGAGGCGCATGAGTCCCTATTTCTATCATGTCAGAGGAGCCGGTTCACGGCTATTCTGAAGGTCTTTCGAGAAGGATTAGGGGCGAGTGAGCCTCGATCTTGCATTCCATCCTCGAGGCAGCGGACTGAAGCGAGCGTACTATCGGACTCTTGAGGATATCTTTGCGAGCTGTGTTTTTGATTTCGAGGGTAGGTAGGAGAGATCATTTTACGCTAGTAGAGTTTGCGTATAATAACGACTATTATTCCGGTATCGGATAAGCGCCTTATGAGGCCTTATATGGGAGGAAGTGCAGTCACCGATGAAATTTAGTTCGATGTGGGTGAGTGCGATTAGTCGAGCGACTTGTGATACAGCGATGAGGCGGTGGATGAGTTGTTATAACCGTATTTCGAGTATATGCGTGAGGCGTCGTATTATAAATTAAGCCTTAAAGTAGGCGTAGGTTCAAAATTTGTACCTGACCCCGATTAAGTCGTTTTTTCGGCGAAGCGTTTTACAAGACTGCGAGAAGGAAAAATACGGCTATGTCATATATAATTTTTCACGGATTTTTCGAGAGATGAAATATTTTGGACCAACGGGAGGTGTGACACTTGTCACCTCGTTTAGACGACAAAGAGGGCTTACTTTGGCACGTTTTTGTGTTTTTAGTCAAGGGTTAGGTAGGATATTTTGTGTAGTAGATGGATAAGGACACATGGGAAAATCCTAGCCCTACACTTGCACCACACTTGTCTTCATCTTGGCCATTGGTTGGCCTTTGCTTGACCTATAAATACCCTCTAAGTTGATGAACTTCTTCGTTATAAAATCATTTCAAGTCTAAAAATCCCTCCCTTTGAGATTTGTGTTCGTCCAAGCCCCTCACACACCCTTTGAGAAGCTTTGGCGGGAGGTCCCACATGTAGTGTTCTAACGAGAAATTTGCCCACCTAGCCTAGTTGTTTTAGTATAATACCCCTTTTGTGGTATAGAAATACTCTCACAATATTGTTATAATGCCAAAATACTCTAGCCCTTATACCTTGTAGTACTTTCCAAGAGTTACCTCTATCTGGCAGAAAATACTATTATACTTTCCTTTAGCCACTAAGCAAAACCCTAAGGAGAAACCTTCATGATCATTTGAAGTGTTAAGTAGAAGTTGCATTAGAAGCTTCTGAGGTTGTTGGGCGGGTTGGAGCGCGAATTAGGAGCTTGGCGTTTTCGGGAGGCGACATTAAACTTGGATAATTTTGGGCTCATCGAGGTAAATACTATTGTCCTTCTATTGTAATTGGAAATTACATACGTAGTAGTATAGAAGCGAATATAAGATTCATAGAAGAGATTTGAGCGCTAATAGAAGGATATTCTGAATAGACTTGAGCCGAAATCACATCGGAAGAATTAAGTAGAAAGATTAATCACGTACTTACGCCATGAATTTGTATTCCCTGATGAAGTGATAACCGTTGTTGGTTGAATGTTCTTCAAGTAGCATGAACTCACTTGGAAGGTGGAGAAAGGCTAAGCCAGGTTATTAGCCGTGGGCGTTTTGCTTACTTGCATAGTTACGATAATAAATACGCGGTATGTGATTCTTTACATATACTCTTGAGCATGAAGTATTTTAAAAGAATATATATATAGTCTGGTGAGCGTCGTGTGGCAATGTCTTTTGACTTAAGCCTTTGAATAAGATGTATATATAATATGATGAGCGTGCGTGTGCTAAGCATGAATATAGTTATGCACGTGATGTATTTTGACTTAAGCACTTTGAATAATAAGAACGTTGAAATATTTTAAAAAGAATATATATAGTACGGTGAAACGTCGTGTGTTAAGCGAATGTAGTGTTACGGCAATGTCTTTCGACTTAAGCCTTTGAATAAGAAGAATCTTGAAGTATTTAAAAAGAAATAAGAAACCTTTTTTTTGAAAGAAGAGTAATGCTTGGTTTTGAAAACATAAAGTTATACTAGCTATATGGGAAGTTAGGTATAACGTCACTAGAGAAGATAAAAGAATGGTTTTCTGATTTTTAGAAGTTAAGAGACTCAATCTTAAAGATAAATACTTGACTTAATTGTATCGATATGAAGTTTGTTAAAAGT
This sequence comes from Przewalskia tangutica, assembly GCA_029844215.1. Lineage (NCBI taxonomy): Eukaryota > Viridiplantae > Streptophyta > Magnoliopsida > Solanales > Solanaceae > Przewalskia > Przewalskia tangutica. The sequence continues at coordinate 72,854,420 of CM056720.1, forward strand.
GTGAAACCTCGTTCGTGAGTAATGAGTACTTGGTTTTAAAAGGAATAATGTTTTCTTTGATTTACGGAAATCGAGAATGAGTATCGACAAATCAACTGCCAGCGTTAATAGGAAAATGTGTTGAATAATGAAGTATTGTATTAAAACCGATTAAATATACCTCCATCCATGCATAGAAGCTAAAGATGAGACAAAATGATATTACATTTTCTAGACCATTTGCTTTAATAAATGGTTATAAATGAATAAGCTGCTCACGCCTATGGCATAATATTGCCGATTGTTTTAAAGGAGAATTAAGACAGCCGAACTATGAAACTTTTCTAAAATAAAGAGACTTGAAGTAATGGTGAAATTGATGGCAATAGATTTGGAACTCACTAGGAAAAGAAAGACACTGCTTATTTTGTCTTAAATTTGTTTAAAACATAAAAGTGTTACTCTTGAACGTTTATGGGAAGTTGAATTATAACGACTTTATGAGAACAAAATAAGGGTTTATCATTGGTTTAATGTAGTAACTTGACTTTAAAAGTATTTTGGTCAAAAGAAGGCATGGTATTGCCTTAATTTGGTTTTAAAAAGGAAAGGCTGGAAGTTGTTTTGGTTTACTTAAAAGATACTTAGAAGTCCTGCATTATTTTTATACTACGGGTATCGGGTGACTTTTATAAAAGATGGATCTCTTAAAAGGAATTTAGCGTGCAGTAGTACTTTAGGAGATAAGAACTTGGGACTTTGGCATAAAATAAGTACCTTAGATTATGTATAACTTGCCTATGCTTGTTCTTTGTGAAACTTTCCTATGCTTGTTTGTGATAGCTTTGTTGTGCAAAATTGTGTTTATGCTCTCAGCGTCTGCCGATGGAGAAGTAGGTTGACTTGTCCTCGCAAAAGCGATCAAGTGCCCCTAATTTGACCATAGGGCCACATGGAGTGACACGTGTCGCCCCTACTCGTCCAAATATTTCATCTTCCAAAAAATATCCATGTGTCGAAAATGTAGAAATAAAGTGGGCCACAAAATCGTCAAATTCTCTCGTGGGTAGCGTGTTAATTCGGAAATAAATTCCATAATTCTTAAAATTCCAAAAGTCGAATACCAAATCTGGGAATCAATTCACTTTAACGAACCTTTTTTCCTTCACAAATGGGAAACTTTAGTCAGAAAAATCATATCTTTCTTCCTTTCCAATTTTTGTGTAGTATTCTGCGTCACGTCACGTCCTCGCATACATGCACCACTGAAATTCTGAGTTACAACATTCTTCCCCCTTAGAAACATTCGTCGAGATATTTCATAGAATCTCAAAGCATACAAATGCGTTATAGTCTTCCTTTCTTATGCTTACGACCCAATCGTACCTGATGGTCATGGTACCTTTATCTGACGCAAAAACTCACGTCAGAAACCAGCGAAGAATCATCTCGCGTACTAACAATACTAATAGCTCCACCCATGGTCCAAAGGGATGCTTCTTCCACGTCTTTACTTTATAAGAAGGACACTTCCCATTTCTTAACATGTGCGCCTCTTTTCTTACTTAGCCATTACCTTCTGCGTACACACTGAACTCTTTCTATTCGCATTACCATACTTGATCATCGCCGATTTGAACTCTTGGGGTTTCTATTATCAACTTGGTCACCTTACTAGCTTGATTTCCTCTAAAGCCATTCCCGGCCTTGCCTGATCTGATTCTGAGTGAGCCGTCGCCGAACTTCATCTGTGATTTACCTAAACTTGGGCGCGCACCCTCGCCCAGCCACCATCACGGCGGGACCACCTCCGTTACCTTACTTAATTCCGGGCTGCGGGTTGACCCGCAATCTAGCTCTCAGCCCGACCCGTTATACAGCGCAAACTCTCGTTCACGATCGAACAATCATATTAATTCACGTCATAGGCTTCGCCCATCTCAAACTACCATGGAATTGCTTATCACACAAAACTCCGTATACTGCTGCACTCCGACAAAATTACGTCAAATCTTTTTTACTCAAAATGACCTTACGACTAAGGTCTGTTTATTATAAATTCTAAGGTTCTGGTGTCACGTCCCAGACTTACCGCGCCACTAACGGGCTTCGTCCCTTATTTTATCGCCCATGCCATCGAACATAACACTTAACATCATCGTAACATCAATACAAACTAGTCTCTAGATGGTTAAGA